>JBBMOL010001552.1:0-36686 GCA_037954665.1 Laguncularia racemosa | reverse complement strand
GGTATTAACAAGAAAATCTCCCAACAAAAATGAATTATTTTGTTAGATGAGTTCAGTTTCCCAATGGTCTAAAAAGCCTATTAGAATGTTTATAAGAAACCATTTCATTTGACCAAGATAATTGTCAGTCTAGTCAGAGTTGCATTTTCTAAATTTTAGCAACCTGGAAATGATTAATTCTTTTGTGACTCACCTGCAGAGAGTTCTTTCTGCAAAGGAGCATTTTCCAAGAATAGTCAATCATCATATCATAAACCCAATTGCCTTTGCAGCCGACTTCTTAATGGCCCTGATATTTCATCCAATGCAGAAAAGATCAGGACAATGATACTTGAAATCGAAGAAGAGTTTCTCAATAAAAAAGACACACTTATACCTGCAGAAATGGTGTTAACTCTAACCTTGTGCTTCCTTCCAGCTTCAAATGCCAAGACCTGCATCAAACAGGCAATCAAATCATAAATTTTATAAAGGTACTGCTGGGGTTCAGAGTTATCATCAATATACTTTTCAGAGAGATGTAGTCCATAGAATCACAGGTTGAAAAAGGGAATACAAGGAAAACAAGAAAGGCAACTTACACGGGTATCACTTTCTAAAGCAGCTTTCGCTGAGCTCATGCCTCCACCATACCTTTAAGGTAAGAGACATGTGAAGATGAAAGCTTAAACAATGCTTGGACATCTACATAATTGGAAAAGAAAGCAAGAACATACATACCAGGAAATTATCCGCTCAGAGCAAGGTACGTCAAAGAAATAGAAGCACCACCTGTAAATAAACCCCCAAACCTTGATATTACTTCCAATGAAGATATCTTACACAGCATTTGAAATCAAAAGATATAGGGACTAAAAAATATATGCCTGGGTTCATGATAGGAATAAAGTGCTTAAGTAAAGACACAAAGGAGTAACTTGATGCGAAATGGCAGCAAGATATCCATTTCTTGAAGTCTCCAATAGAGGCTTGCTGACCTACAAAAGAAAATTCATAAGCATAACAGTCCATGATAAACATCTTCATCTATGCCCCAAACAGAAAGTGAAAGATCTCTACCTCTGGCCATTGGCAAGTGAGTGCACTAAAATATCAATGCTTCCAAAATCCTGCTTTACACTCTCTGCAACTTCCTGGAAGCCACAGTTATCCCCAAAATTTTTTAGCTGGTTGTTAATGGCTCGCTTAAGTTGCTATATTGTAATATGTTTGAACAATTAAAAGTATTAATGATGAATTTAAATCTCATCCACTGAATCAAAAAAGAAAAAAAACCGCCACTGAAGGATCATGATCATGAATATGCAAGGCTCTAGTATCCTGCTGTTCCCAAGATTTTAAATTAATTAACCTTTTTCTTGACAAGAGTCACTCAGCTCTAGTTAGAACTAGGTAGTGATAATTTCCCTTTTTTTTACCATAAGAAAGTATTGAACAACCAAATTCAACAACAATACACAATTTTTCTTGAAGCCACGCAAAACATAGGTGCTTAACAGGAATAACACATCTAATGTTCCAGCCATTGCAAAGGAATTCAAGAAAATAAAAGGAAAAAAGAGAACAAACAACGCTTCTCAGAATTGTACAAACAGGCCCTGTTACCCAGATAAGTATAGAGTCAACGTCATGTTTTGAAGTGCACTAAAAATTTTTTTATCAAGACAATAATGTGGACTCCTATGCTATGATAGAAGAAGAGACTTTAACAGCGCTGTCACTGGTTTGTGATCACAATATTTTAACAGGAAAAGAAAAAGGCAGCAAAAATGTTGATTCATTCTCTGGTAGTGCCTACATGATGAGTGTCAGATCAGTTGTATTTTTGCATAAATGTTTGCTATTCACTAACAAAAAGTTGTGCCTCAAAAAATTGTAACATTAAAACTTAAAACACATCATGGATTTATTCCTTACATGCATTGAGCACACAAAGGGAATCACCAGTATCATAGTTTTAGAAATACTTCCTCAGATCATGTATTACAAGAAAAATCAGATTTACCTGCACTGTCCATTTCAGGGAAAACCAGCATATCGTTTATTTGTTTTAAATCTGCGGGAAAAAACACATAGATAAAAATGTTCAGGAAATAGAGAAAGGTCTAGCAGTTCAACTTTTATATAGAAAAAATGTAAGAATGGGATATCTCACATCTTCAGGTACATCATCTGGATTATCATAAACTGCATCCAGTGGATATACTTTGGTGATCTCCATCAAGGATCCATCAGGCAACCTGGAACTTATGAGTCAGTGAATAAAGGAAGCAATGCAACTAACATTACTAAATGGATAGAAAAGAAATTGAGGAAAGCATCAATCTGTTGCTTACATGCGTGATTCATCAAATTTTCCACGCCCTTAGACTCATCTCAATATATTCAGGCTGAAAAAAACCCAACAGACAATTTAGTCACATAAAAAAACTCAGTATGCACAAAAAATCAGTAGAGCTTGGGATTTAGTTAATAATATTTGTAGTAGTGAACATGCATAAATTACATACAGGCACCCATGCCCCCACAAGAATTTCAGCACCTGCAGCAGCAAGGGATTTTGCTATCGCCCATCCATACCCGTTATCATCAGAAACACCAGCTATGAATGCCCTCTTACCTGTCAACCATTAAAGAACATCACTTGAGTCTACTTTTGAAGATTATGACATGGCAGAAGTAATCATGGATGAGAAACAGAGCACATAGCAATGCAACAAAAAAATTTATCACTTCTTTCTTTCTTTTTTTTTTTTTCACATTAGCTCCAAATCACATGCTCTTTATTGCATTCAATTCTCTGCGAGACGGCATTGAGGAATTTATATATCTCACTTGCCAATTATAATATGTTGCAACCGATCTCTATTTGAGCCAGTCATGATAGAAATTTCATTATTAACAAGAGAAAAAAAGGGAAATTAAAATAAATATATATCACCTCTTAAATCAACAGGCAGTCCAGGCAAAGTGCCTACTATCGTTGCCAGCAGACATTGCTCTTGTCACAACTTTCTTTGCCCTAAATGGGTGTGAGGCCATGCTCCTATACGCTGGCTCGATTGATGAAATGTGAGATGAGCTGGTAAGTCTTTCCAACTACCTTCTTTTTGCTCAACCTCGAGAATCGCCACACCCCATTAATGATTTGTGCGAAGTTTATGCATGGCTTAGGCGCAGCTATGTGGGCTCCAGCAGTAGCAGCGGCCGACATTTTCCAACAACTTAATTCAAGACAGAAAACAAATCCCAAGTGTTAATTGGCATCATTTAGCTGTCTGAAGAATGTCACACCCATACAGGATAAAAGTTAATGAGGGTTTTGTTTCAAAATATCACTAGATCAAGTTCTTTATTCATATAGTTTATTCTAACCTGAATATGAAAATAGTCAATTAATGAAGAAAGCAACTTTATCTTTCCTTCCACTCTTCCAACTTGGAAATCTCATGTTTGGGTGACAAGTACATCAAAAAATAAACAAAGAATAAATGAATAAAAGAAAGAAAAATAAGAATAAACCCAAGATCAAAGTTTTAAACTTTAACCACATTTCAGCGCGGACATTTCTGATAACTGGACGATGAAACAAAATGCTAAAATTTAAACTTAATATTCATGGGATGATTTAGGACTTCCCCTAGAACAGAGAAGAAAATGTAAAGGGTCAGAGAAAAGAAAAGGGCTCCCCGTCTTCTGAAGAGGGCGTTTAGTGTTAAGTTGTAACAATGAGGTTGTGTTTGAAGACTAATGTGTGCTTTGCTTCGATGTAACGAAGTAAGGTTTTTCTTGTTGTTTGTTTTTGTGGTCGTTTGCAAGTGCCGAGAAAACTTTGTAATTGCCGCTGGGAAGTGGGTGGGAACGGATGGGCGCGGTATTAAGCGTCTTGTTTTAGGTGGGGTTGGTGCTTGTTTGGGTCTGCTCTTGTGTGCTGGTTTATATGGCGATGCACTCTAAAAGGACAATTCTGCCCCTATACGTTTTAAGGGGAAGTTCTAAGGGTCAATAAGGAGAAAAAGGACAGTGGTACTTCCCAAAAGAAAAAGTTAGTAATGACTTATGCTAGTTTGGATAGTTCTAGCAATTTAAACCCAACCTGCAATCTCGTATATGACAAAACACGATTATAGACAAATTTGGATTGACAAAAAATATAAACAATAAACAGATTAAATTGGAAACAACACGTTAAATTCATGTTCAAATTTAAATTCGATATAAACCTTTTTTTTTAAACAAGTTTTGTAAATAAATCATAAATTTGACTCAGGAACCGGTTTATTGTTAATAATATTTTAAATATATTTAATTTTTACATTATTTCCTCTAATAATTATATTTGGGTTTTTATTTTAAAAAATAACAAAAGTTATTTAACTTTTTCATTTTTTTATATAAAATAATGTAATTCTTGGTCTCTTTTTTTCATCTCTTTCTTTAGTCTTTTAGTGTAACATGTGGTTATTTTTTATATATAGAGTCATTTACAAATATATAGGCACCCAACACAAATTTTATAGTTTATATATAATAATCTATGTATAATCAATAAGAAATATATAATCTATATGGTATAAAAAGTAGATATATATGTATCCATATGTATATTATATATAAATATATCTATTTTATGCAATCTATTTGTTATATGTATAATGCTATGTATAAAATCTATAATCTTTATATAATAAATTTTAAACAAATAGATAGAATGTGTGTGTGTCTGATATATATAATTCATATGTTATATATATGCCATTTTATATGTGTGGTGCTACATACAAAAACAAATAAAAAATTATATATTTTTATATATATAATGATATTAATCTATTATGTTTAATATTATATCAACATAATTTTTATACAATATATTATATTACATAAATGTTATGCATAAAATAAAATAGAATATATATATTTTATTACATATATATTTTTTTATAGATTTATGTTATGTATGATATACATGTATAATCAACATATATGTATACTGTTATGTATATAATCTTATATCATATGCAATATTATATATATGTATGTTTTATATATATATAACGTTATATATGTTAGGTATACAATTTTGTAATGTTTATATAAACAAAAAAGTTGTATTATATATATGTAAGAGGTAAAAATTTGTTCTCAATTTTTTTGCTATTTTTATTTCAGTTTTAAACTTTTATTTTTACAGTTGAGTCCTAAATATTTGCAAAAAAGCCCTTTTTATTAATAGGTTAATTTTTCCATTAAAAAATGACACGTGGCATAATTCCATTTTCTATGTAATTTATATTATTTAATTTATATTTTACTTGTACCAATGAAATTGCGACATGTATCATGCATGGATAAAAATTTTAAAAACTGTTAATAATGGACTTGTTCGTAAATTTATTTGCATACATTTAGGACTTGACTGTAAAAAAATAAAATGTTTATGATTGAAATAGGAAAATCACGCAACATTGAGGCCCTAAATATGTATTCTCTCTCTCTCTCTATAATATATATTATATGTATCGTTTTTTGTTACATATGTAAAATTTTATATACAATCTATAGTTTTATGTATTTATATGTTATATGCATGTGTTATATATATATAATCAAATGTGTATACAGTAATAGTTTTATGTATTTATATTATATATATATATATATATATATATTTAGTTATACATACAACAAATAAATAAAGTATATATTATATGTTATAAAATAATGTTGTGTGTGCGCGTGTGTTTAAGTGGTTAATGCCCTTTCAAGTCACGATTCAACTTAATTTAATATTATTATATAATAATGAGTTATATATTTATTATATTTTATAAAACTTACTTCACTAAAATTATTATTTTTATTATAATTTTATATTAACTTTAAGACTTGATGATATTAGTATTTGTAAAAGTTAATTTTATTATCATCATTTTCATGTTGAATATGTAAGTATTTTATAATTTTTTCATAACTTTCTAATTGATAAATAAATCCAACTTGGATATAAGAATGTAAGTCAGATTAAAGATATAAGTTTTTATATACAATTAATAAAAAGGTTGTGTTGTAGGTTGAGATTTTTTAGATGCAAACTCATTTAAACATATATATGAGACATGACACAGTAATACAAATTGCTAACCCTATTTTGGTACCCATAATGGTGGGAATGTAAGGAAATTATTGGAAAACATAAAAAATGGAAAAGGATAGGAAAAAAAAAAAAGGGAAATGAGTTAAAATATTTTGTTTTTAATTTTATTTCTTTTCTCTTTAAAATTGGAGAGAATCGGATTATAAGCAAAATGACAACTACAACATTATCCTAAAAAAAAAAATGGAAAAAATCATTTTTATGGGAAAAAAAAATGGCATAAACTTCATGAAAAAACTAATTTCATTCTTTTTATTTCCTTCTATTTCTTTTATATATTCCTTAATAAAAAAAGAGTAAGTTTTTAGTTCTTTCCAATTCCACCAATTTCTCTTCCTTTACATCATTTGCACTCATTTCTCTTTATGAAAAATTGTCACACATAGTGTTAGCCAAAGAAAATATGCATTAATTGTGATATAATGTCATGGGCCCCCCCGAACAATTAGCTTGATCTACACACTTATTAGCCCCTTTTTTCTAATTACTTATATGTGATTTGGACAAAGATGTATTAAATGGGATAATGCCATTTTTGCTAGCTAAACTTAAAGGGGAATTTTTTTAAACAACTATCTAAACTTTTTCAATATTCAGTACCATTGAACATTTTATTTTTAACATTGTACCTAAACTAACATTGTTAGCTACCATTACATGAGGTGGTATTGTGGACTAATAACAGTATGACACATGTCTGTTTTAATAAAATGAAACAATAATTAAATAAGGTCTTGTCATGTTAGACATTTTCTTAAATAAAGAAATTATAAAGAAGTTAAATCAATACCTATAATCATTAAAATTGTTTAAAATTATAATTAAAAAGAATATGAAATTGCTCTTATCTTCATCCTTTAACCCTACTGGGTAGAGATAGGACGCATCCAACATTCGGGAGCTAGTCAAAGCCCAAAGATCCTTTACAAGTTATCGGGGGTCCCTTTACAAGATCACGGACCAAGTGAATGAAGGAGGGATTGCAAGGATTGATTATGGAACTTCAGGAGCAAGAGGTGATTCGACATTTCTCTAAACACAAGTCCTAAGCTCATGAATATCATATATCAAAGTGGGGATGAAGCGGGAGGACATTAGCAATGGATAGACAACCTTAACGTTGTTTTTGTCTTTTCATTTCAAAAGCCAGCCCTGGATGTATTTAAGCTGCCAACTTATAATTTATGACCATTATAAAACTCCTTGGTAGGACATTTGAAGGTCACATCCAGCTTATAATTTATGACCATTTTTAAACTCCCCTTTGGTAGGACATTTGAAAGGTCATTATTAGTGTTGAATGAAATCATTTTAGGAATTATCTCTTCCTTTGGTTCTGGCAATAGGAACTACCTTAGGTTTCTTCATCTTAAATGCTTAGAGAAATCGATCTTGATAGCTTAGGTTTTAAATCGGCGGGTTCGATTGGGGTCGGGTTACGCACAATACTGATTTCAATTTTGATTCTTGGGTTTTGAATCCTCTATTGATTGTTAGGTCTTAGATCAATATCTAGGGTTCGTGTTATTTGGTATCAAAGCCAAATTCATTGAATCGGGTAATTTCTATCCTATTCATATTTTTATTTGTAATTGATTATGTGAATTTTCTATCGAAGTTAAAAAAAAAATTTTTGTAGAAATTTGGTTCGTCAATTCCATTAAATTTTCTTTTCTGCTGTTGCTTTTGTTTTACATTGGCCAATTCCTAAACTCAATTGTTTACTATCACATTTGTCATCCCATTTGGGTTTAAACTATATTTTTATAATTTATTGCTGTCAATTCTGGCCGAGGAGTTTTATCTCCCAAATTTTCAATTCAGGTGTGATTAATTGATTCAAGGGAACAAAGAACCCGGTTGTTTAGAGTTTAAAAAAAAAATTCGTATTTAAAAAAAAGTTGTGAATATTGATGTGAGTTTCCATTATTGTTCTAGTTTTTTTGGTTTGTTGTCTAGTGAATTATTTCCTATCAAATTCGTTCATTTTCCATATCGGTCATTGAGTTTGTCGTCTTTACTTGTTGTTAAATTTCTAAGTTGTCACATTGATTTATCCAAATGGTTTATTTGAAGAAATTCATTGAGTTAGTTCTAGAACAAGGGCTTGTAAAGGAAAAGTAGAGAGTGAGATTAATATCGTGAGAAGTCCCAAAATTTATGTTACACAGAGTGAGTTTTTTATCTTTGAGTGTAACACGTGAGGGAGTGAATTGTGAGGCCTTGTTATATTATTTTACTAACATTCTTTGTTGCAGCAAACATGTCTGGTCAAGTTCTCTTGACAGGGAGAAAGGAGTAGGAGATAATAAGTTGATGTTTCATGCGCTATTGAGTGAGATGGCAAAAATGATGAGGGCTGAGTTTTGGGGCCAGTTCATCAAAGGATGGATCGAATGGAGCAAAGTAGGGAGCCTATGGGTAGCACTACAGTGGGTCGAAGATCTGAGAGGCTTTGAGGAGGGTAGTGAGAATGGAATTGGAAGAAGATATGAAGTGGGAGAGTATAATTTTATGATGGGGAGAGATAATACCTAAAGAAGAGATAGTATTGGGTGTATAAAGATGAAAATTTCCTTCCTTTCAAGGGAAGAAAGACCCAGAATTATACTTGGAGTGGGAGCGAAAGGTTGATCAATATTTGAGTGTGTCTTAATTTTTCAGATGATAAGAGATTAAACTTGTAGTAATCGAATTCACTGACTATGCGAGTGTATGGTGGATCAACTGGTTCGAAATAGAAGCGAAAATGGGGAGAGGGCCTGTCAGCACATGGGATGAGATGAAAACAATCATGTAGAAGAGGTTTCATTCCTAAATCTTATTTTTGGGATTTACATAGGAAAATGCCCAAAACTTGACACAAAGGGGCCAGAAGTGTAGAGGATTACCTCAAAGAGATGGAAATAGCCATGATTAGAGCTAAAGTTAGAAAAGGATGATGAAGCTACAATGGCTAGGTTCATTAATGGATTTAATAGGGAGATTGCTGATATCATTGATCTACAACAGTATGTAGACAATGAGGAATTATTGCATAAGGTGATCAAATTGAGAAGCAGTTTGAAGGCAAAGAGTACTTCAAGGTATAATCCAGCTTCAATTTCTTCTAGGTATAATTCAACTTCTAGTGCTTTTGTGGAAGTCGAATTGGAAGAATAATAAATATCACCAAAACCTAAGGAGGAAGAGAAGGTAAGGCACTAGCATCCTATTCAAAAGGTAACATTGAAACCAAATCTACTTCTAGATTACGTGACAAATTTAAATGTTTCAAGTGCCAAGGATTTGGGGGATATTGCATCGCAGTGTCCAACCCTAAGGCGATGATCCTTTTGGAGAGTGGTGATGTGAGAGTGTGAGTTCAGGGATGATGATGACATGCCCCCATTGAAGATTGTAGTGATGTGGATATGGAAGGTCCTATAAAGGGAGAGTTTTTTGTTTCCAGCGGATTCTCAATACTCAACCTAAGAATGAGGGGGTGAAGTTGTAGCGTGAGAGCACATTTTTCATACTAGATGCCATGTAAATTTAACAAGGTGTGTAGTTTGATTATTGATAGTGGTAGCTGCACAAATGTTACTAACACGTTATTAGTAGATAAGTTTTAGCTTGGAAACTATAAAGCATGATCAACCTTAAAAAGTTGCAGTGGTTGAGTGAATGTGGGGAGGTTAAAGTGACCAAGAGGGTAAATTTGGGTTTTTTTCTCTATAGGGAAATACCGTGATGAGGTATTGTGTGTGATGTGGTACTATGCAGGCTTGCCACATATTATTGGGGGGCGACCTTGGCAGTTTGATAGATAGGTCCCCATGATGGTTATCATAATAGGTATTCCTTTATTCTGAATAAAAGACAGGTGGTTTTGACACCCCTCAATCCTTGGGAGGCTAGTGAGGATAGTTTTAGGATTGCTAGAGAGTTTAGAGAGAGAGGGAAACACAAGAGTGAACAAGAAAGAAGAGTGAGATTGTGAAAGAGAATGGTAAAATTACACTTGTGAGCCATGAGAGGAAAGAATTAGAGGGAACCCCGAGTTGAAATTGGTGACACAAGTGAGATTGAAAGTGCCTTGAAGGCAAAACGGCACTTACTTGTACTAATATACAAGGATGTTTATTTTTCCACTAACCATCTTAACCTTTCTTTGCCTGCAGTCGTTGTTTCTCTTTTTTTAGGAATTTGCTGGACTTGTTCCCTGAGGAAAAAACCTAGTGGATTACCTCCATTGAGAGGTATTGAGCATCAAATCGACTTCATTCCAAGTGCCTTAATTCCAAATAGACCAGCATATAGAGCAAATCCACAGGCGACAAAGGAGATTCAAAAGGGAAGTGGATGAGCTGGTAAAGGGGGATTTGGAGAGAGAGCCTTAGCCTATGTTCAGTCCCTATTTTTTCTGGTTCCAAAGAAGGATGGATATGGTGTATGTACGTTGGATTGTAAGCCATCAAAAAATTACGTTAAGTACCGACATCCCATACCTAGGCTTGATGATATGTTAGATGAGTTGTATGGTGCGTGTTTGTTTTCAAAAGTTGATTTAAAGAATGGTTATTACCAAATACGCATGAGAGAGGGGAGACAAATGGAAAACCGCTTTTAAACCAATATGGTCTCTATGAGTGGTTGGTGATACGAACCACGCCACGTGTGACGAAACCCTATACCAATTACGTTTGGAATTGCAACCTAAGGTGCCAAAGCAATCAAGTGGAACCGCGACCCGTTGCCTATAGGTGAGGCAAGAACCTTGGTATATTCTGTTGATGCCCACAATCGGATGAAAGACCGATTGATAAGTCTGGTTTGAACGCTACGGAAGAAATCCGATAAGTTCAAGAGAAGTTCTTTAGAGAACCAAGAGAGGAATTCTCTCAAATTGTATTATTCAATGTTGTAGGTAAGTTCTACATTCTGTTTTTCCAACCTTTAGCAGCTTTTAATAGGGTTTACAACTTGTAAAACAAAAGCCCAAAACGACATAACATAACAAAGTTGCAGAAAAATAACAAACAGGCAATGTACGTCGGCGGCGTAGTAGGCGGCGTAGTAGCCGGTTGTAGGATTGTATAGTCGGGGTATATAGGCCGGCGGCGTAGTAGTCGGCTAGTCCCTCTATCGCGTTTTTTCTAATTGCAATGCCGGTTCAAAGCCGGCAGTGTTTAAGCCAGCATTGTTAAGGCCGAAAACTTTGATCTCTTATGCTTTGATCTCCTTGAATGACTTGTATAAATGTAAGGTCATTCTCATGGTTGCTCAATCTTTTCCGACTTCTTGGATATCCTTTATCAGCCCGTTAAGTGCTTCCTTGAATCGTTTCGCTCGAGTTCTTGTGATCGGTCCAGGTGGCACTTCAAGAGGATCCACATTCCATCTTCTAGCTTGACTCCCATCATGGCTTTCATCATGCCCCTCCTCTTGAAAAGGATTTGTCCTCAAATCATCGCCTACATCAAAAGAACTCAGATTAGTAACGTTAAAAGTAGCACTTACTTGATACTCACCTGGCAAATCTAACTTGTAGGCATTATCGTTAATGCGCTCAAGAATTTGAAATGGTCCATCGCCTCTAGGAGTAATTTAGATCAGCGCTGCACAGAAAACCACTCTTTGAGCATGTGAACCCAAAACCCAGTCTCTAGGTTTAAAGACAGCTTGTCGATGACCCTTGTTGGCTTGTTTCACATACTGTTCTGTCCTCCGTTCAATGTTGAGCCTTGCCTTCTCATGGAGCTGTTTAACAAATTCTACTTTCTTCTTAACCATCTAGGTTAACATACTCAGAAATAGGAAGAGGTGATAAATCTAAAGGAGTTAGTGGATTAAAACCATACACAATTTGAAAAGGAGTAAACATAGTAGCAGAATGCATTATGCGATTATAAGCAAATTCAACATGAGGCAAACAATCCTCCCAACTTTTAATGTTCTTTTTAATGACAGCCTTCAACAAAGTAGATGAAGTTCGATTTACTACCTCAGTTTGACCACAGTCTGTGGATGACAAGTAGTAGAGAACAATAACTTAGTTCCTAACTTAGCCCAAAAGGTCTTCCAAAAGTAGCTCAAGAACTTAGCATCCCGATCTGACACGATTGTTCTAGGCATACCATGCAATTCACAATTTCCCTAAAGAACAAATTAGCAATATGGCAAGGCATCACTGTTTTGTGGCAAGGATGAAATGTGCCATCTTAGAAAACCTATTAACGACTACAAAAATAGAGTCTTGACCATACCTAGACTTGGGTAATCCTAACACAAAATCCCTGGAAATATCTACCCAAGGTCATGAGGAATGGGAAGGGGGGGTATAAAGTCCATGAGGTTGGACTCTAGATTTTGCTTGCTTACAAGTGACACATCGCTCAAAAAATCCTCTCAACATCTCGCTTCATGTGAGGCCAATAAAAGTGTTCCTGTAAAACCCTTAAAGTTTTAGCTACTCCAAAATGCCCCATTAATCCTCCTCCATGAGACTCCCTTACTAATAACTCTCTTAAAGAACAATTGGGAATGCAAAGTTTATTTTCCCTAAACAAGAATCCCTCAGCTTATAAAATTTATCATGACCACTCTTCTCACAGTGAACATACTCTTCACAAAATTCTCGAACAGCGCGCATACAATTCTTTAACATGCTCAAAACAAAGCGTCTAAAACTAAGAGTAGAGATAAGAACTTACCTTCTAGAAAGTGCATCAGTAACAACATTTTCTTTACCTTGCTTATAGTGGATGACATGGGGAAATGTTTCGATAAACTCCACCTAACGAGAATCCCCCTTTTGTTCAGCTTATTTTTGTCCCTTCAAGTACTTCAAGGATTCATGATCAGTATGGATCACAAACTCTTTTGGCCAAAGATAGTGTTGCTAAGTCTCCAAAGCTCGAACCAATGCATATAATTCATTGTCATAAGTAGGGTAGTTCAAGGTTGCCCCACTTAAACTTCTCACTAAAGAACACAATTGGTCTCCTTTCTTGCATTGAGAATACTCTAATACCTATTCTTGAAGCACACACTCAATCTTAAAAGTTTTAGAGAAATCAGGTAAAGTAAGTAGTGGCGCATGAGTCAACTTATTTTTAAGCGTCTGAAAAGCCTTCTCTTGTTGCTCTCCCCAACTGAACCCCACATTTTTTCTTGATTACCTCAGTAAGTGGTGTTGCAATGGTGCTAAAATCCTTCACAAAGCTCTTGTAAAAAACTTGCTAGTCTATGGAAACTCGAAACATTGGATGCGTTAGTTAAACCGAAAGGCATTACTAACCACTCATATAATCCATATTTTGTCTTAAATGCGGTTTTCCATTCATCACCTTCTTTCATTCTAATTTGGTGATATTCGCCTTTCAAATCAATTTTGGAAAGACACTAGACCCCTGTAACTCATCTAACATATCATCTAAGTGAGGAATTTGGGATGACGATACTTTAAAACCCTGATGTTGTTGATGGCGCGGCAATTCACACACCATTCTCCATGACCCATCCTTCTTAGGCACCAAAATCATAGGGGACTGCATTGGGCTCATGCTTTCTCTCACGTACCCCTTCTCCTCAAGTCTTAAACCTGCCTTTGAAGTTCCTTTGTCTCCTCTGGATTACTCCTATAAGCTGGCTTGTTTGGAAAAGATGCTCTGGGTACAAGGTCAAAACTGGTGCTCAATACACGAATAGGTGGGGAACCCCCTTTTGGGAAACTCCTATAAGAAGACATCTTCAAAGTCCTATACAATAGACACAACCACACTAAGCAAAGAGGTAAGAAGTTCGTTAGTATTCAAACAAGTTTCTTTAAAAACCAGCAACAACATAGGTTGCTTCATCACTAACGCTCTCCTCACTACACTCGCTTTTGCTACACAACTTTCCTTTTTGCAAGGCTGCACTCTCCTTTTCACTCGCCCCCCAAAGTTGATCCCCCCTCAACTTAGCCTCTCACACTTTTCCAGCCTTCCTCTCTTTTTCCTTTTGATATTGAACTTTTGTGTTCCTTTTCTTTTCTGTGTCTTTTACTCTCTCACTCTCCCCTCTGTTTTTCACTCACCTTTATTTTGCAAAAGATTGCTGTAGCTGTAACTGATCCTCATACACCTGTTTAGTTTTTAAGGGTTTTTTTAAGATTATAGCTTTTGCCATGGTGAACAAGTGTATACTTATTAGAAAAGCCATCATGAATAACCTTCCTGTCAAACTGCTATGGCCTCCCCAACAACACATGACAAGCCTGCATCGGCACTACATCGCATAACACCTCATCCTCATACCTACCGATGCAAAAAGCAATTAAAGCTTGCTTACTCACCTTAGTCTCGCCACTATCATTCAGCCACTGCAATTTATATAGGCTAGGGTGTTTAGTGGTCTTGAGCCCCAACCTCTCAATAAATGAAAGTACTCACCACATTAGTGCAACTCCCCCCATCAATGATCAAACTGGCAAATATGGTCACCTAGATAACAGCTAGTATGAAAGATATTCTCTCGTTGCACCTCCTATTCTTCCTTCACTTGCATATTCAAAGCTCGCTTCACTACTGCCACTAACTTCCCTACTGCAGGCTTCCTTATCATCACTAGCATCCTCCAATGGAGGCATATCATCATCTTCACTATCCCCCTCAGTCTGGCACTACTCACCATCATCACGTAGAATCATAACACGTCTATTCGGACATTGACTAGCAATATGGCCTCATGCCTTGGCATTTAAAACATTTAATGTCACGATTTCTAGGAGTAGAAGAATCAGGTTTACCTTGATTACCAAGAGCAGAACCTCCTTGCTTCTGCTCACCTTTTGGCTTGGTGTGTAAAGACTTTTCTTCCTTCTTCCAATGGTTAGTCTTCCAAGTAGATGAACCAGCACCCTGTTGAAACCGTGCAGTACTACTACCTTTCCTCTTGTGTTGGTTCTCAACCTTTATAGCCATGTGAATCATGTCTTCTAATTCCACATTAATGCTGCAATTCTACTACATTTTGAATCTCTCTATTTAACCCAGCAAAAAACCTAGCCATGGTAGCCTTTCTATTCTCCTTAACATTCGCTCTAATCATAGTAACCTCCATCTCCTTGCAATACTCATCCACACTTCGGCTTCCCTACTTAAGAGTTTGCAATTTGTTGTGCAAGTCGCAATAGTAGTAAGTAGGAACGAACCGCTTCTTCATCACCCTCTTCATCTCTTCCCAAGACTCAATGGGTGGTTCGCCATTCCTTCTTCTATTCAACATAAGTTGATCCCACCACACTATGGCGGTAATCTGAAAACTCAATGGTAGCAAGCTTCACTTTCTTTCTCCTACTATAATTGTGACAATCAAACACCATCTCTACCTTCTTCTCCATTTTAAGTATGCCTCGGATCATTCTTCCCTTGGAAAGGAGGAATCTTCAATCTTTATACTACTCAATTGATTATCCTCTCTATTCCTATCTCCTCTATCTTCCCAATCCCTAGTTCCTCTATTCCTACCACCATAACCTCTATATACTCCCAATAGAAGGTTCATCAAATTCATCATCAGAAATTTCATCTCTACCCCTTTGTCCTCTTTTAGACAAACTCTCCCTCTTACGCCCTTGAAAGACGTTCTTAGATTGCTCTAGTTTTTGCTCCACCATTTCATGAATTTGTTCCATCCCCTCCTGAAACATTCTCTTCATCTCACTCCTCAACGCCTCAATCACTAACCTAGCATCAAACCTCCCTTCTCACCTTCAGGAGAATTTTGCCGTGACATAGTTCCTGCAATAAAAGGTTAGTACTAACACAAATATATAGAATTAAGCCTCATGATTCAGTCCCTCACGTGTTTCACTCAAGAAGGATATCCCACAATCACTCGTGTATTCTCACAAACAGATATGATATCAACTCACTAATCCCTCTTCTCAATTCTCTTGGAACTAATCCAAACCACACCAAATTCTTTTGTAGAATTCAAGAACAAACTCTCCGAGCTTGAATTTTCCTTTTTCTTTCTTTTTTTTGTTGCCTTTGTTTTCGTTCTTTTTTTTTTGTTTTTGTTTTCGTTCCTTTTTTTTTTTTGTAACAAGATTGCTAGAATGAAATTACACTACTCAAGAGACAATTAACACTATGGACTTGAGTGTGAAGCGATGGTAATACGAAACTTGATATAAAAGATTGGAGTTAGGGTTTTGATGTTTTACCTTTCTCAAACCGAACTAATGTTTAACAAACCTAGGCTTTGATAACAAACTGATACGAACCACGCCATGTGTGACGAAACCCTATACCAATACGTTTAGAAGTGCAACCCAAGATGCCAAAAACAATCAAGTGGAACAGTGACCCGTTGCCTATAGGTGAGGCAAGAAGCTTGGTATATTCTGTTGACGCCACAATCGGGATGAAAGACCGATTGATAAGTCTGGTTTGAACGCCACGGAAGAAATCCGATAAGTTTAAGAGAAGTTCTTTGGAGAACCAAGAGAGGAATTCTCTCAAATTGTATTATTCAATGTTGTAGGTAAGTTCTATATTATGTTTTTCCAACCTTAGCAGCTTTTAATAGGGTTTACAACTCGTAAAACAAAAGCCCAAAACGACATAACATAATAAAGTTGCGGAAAAATAACAAACAGACAATGTACGCCAGTGGGCGTAGTAGGCGGCGTAGTAGCTGGCGTAGTCCCTCTGTCGTGCTCTAATTGCAACGCTGGTTCAAAGCCGGCAGCGTTTAAGCCAGCGTTGTCAAGGCACGGTAGTCTTTGATCTTCCTATGCTTTGATCTCCTTGAATGACTTGTACAAATGCAAGGTCATTCTCATGGTTGCTCCAATCTTTTCTGGCTTCTTAGATATCCTTTATCAGCCCGTTAAGTGCTTCCTTGAATCGTTTTGCTCGAGTTCTTGTGATCGGTCCAGGTGGCACTTCAAGAGGATTCACATTCTATCTTCTAGCTTAACTCCCATCATGGCTTTCATCAGTTGGTAATGCCTTTCGGTTTGACAAATGCACCAAGCACATTTATGCGATTAATGAACCATGTTCTTTATGCTTTCATAGGAAAATTTGTTGTAGTCTATTTTGATGAGATTTTAGTCTACAGTAAAAGTCTAGAAGAACATGTTTAGCATTTGCAAATGGTTTTCACTGTTTTGAGAGAAAATAGGTTATTTGCAAATTTAAAGAAGTGTACCTTTTGCATGCAGTCTATGGTGTTTTTCGGTTTTATTGTAGGTGCACAGGGGATTTCTGTTAATGAGGAGAAGGTAAAGGCGATCAAGGAATGGCCAACACCTAAGAATGCTAATGAGGTAAGAAGCTTCCATGGTTTAGCAAGCTTCTATAGGAGATTTGTGAGGGATTTTAATTCTATAGCTGCTCCTTTAAATGACCTTGTTAAAAAGAATGCTGAGTTTAGGTGGACTGAAACACATGAGAAGGCTTTCAATACTTTGAAAGAAAAGTTGACCAATGCACCTTTGCTTGTTCTCCCTAATTTTGAAAAGGTTTTTGAAATTGAATGTGATGCTTCTGGAAAGGTATTGGTGGTGTTTTGATGCAGGATTCCAAGCCAATTGCTTACTTCAGCGAAAAGCTTAATGGGGCGGCATTGAACTATCCTACCTATGATAAGGACCTATATAAATTAGTGAGGACTTTGCAGACTTGGCAACACTATCTATGGCTCAAGGAGTTCATTATCCATTTAGATCATGAGAGCTTGAAATTTTTGAAGACTCAGGGTAAGTTGAACAAAAGGCATGCTAGGTGGATGTAATTTATTGAAACTTTTCCCTATGTTATCAAATACAAGCAAGGAAAAAGAAAATGTAGTGGCTGATGCACTGTCTAGGAGGTATTTACTTCTGACCTCTTTACATACAAAATTGCTTGGATTTGAGTTTATTAAGGATTTGTATGAAAATGATGCTAATTTTGGTCAAGTGTGGAGTGCTGTTTCTGAGCATGCATATGTTAATTTCTATAAGCATGAGGGGTTTTTGTTTAAGAAAGATAAGTTTTGCATTCCTAAATGTTCTTTGCGGGAGTTGCTTGTTAGAGAAACACATAGGGTGGACTAATGGGACACTTTGGTATACAGAAAACTTTGGACATTTTGCATGAGTATTTTTATTGGCTTAGGATGAAACATAATGTGCAAGTTGTGTGTGAAAAATGCATTATGTGTAAACAGGCTAAATCTAAAGTAATGCCACATGGAGAATACATCCCATTACTTGTGCCTCATCAGCCTTGGACTGACATTTCTATGGACGTTGTTCTAGGTTTGCCATGATCTAGAAATGGCAAGGATAGCATATTTGTTGTTGTTGATAGGTTTAGCAAAATGGCTCACTTTATTACCTATTCTAAAACTAATGATGCAACATATATTACTAATTTATTCTTTAAAGAAATTGTGCGTTTGCATAGCCTGCCAAGATCCATGGTAAGTGATAGGGATGTTAAGTTTCTCAGCCATTTCTAACGTACTTTGTGGAACCGATTGGGAACTAAACTGTTATTTTCTACTGTTGCACATCCTTAGACAGATGGTCAAACGGAAGTAGTTAATAGGACCCTTTCACAATTATTGCGTGCTGTTTTGAAATAGAACTTAAAACAATGGGAAAATTGTTTGCCTCATGTTGAATTTGCATACAATAGAGCGGTGCATTCTGCTACATCATACTCACCATTTGAGATTGTGTATGGATTTAATCCTTTGACTCCCTTGGATATTTTACCCTTGCCTCCTAACGAATTTGTTGATGTTGATGGAAAGATAAAAGCAGAGTTAGTCAGGGAATTACATGCCAAGGCTCGAGCTAACATTGAAAAGAAGAATGAGCACTATGCTTGACAAGCAAGCAAGGGTCGTGTCAAGCTTACCTTTCAACTTGGAGACTGGGTTTGGTTACATTTGAGAAAAGAAAGGTTTGCTACACAGCGGAAGTCCAAATTACATCCTTGGGGAGAAGGTCCTTTTCAAGTGCTGGAGCACATCAACGACAATGCTTACAAACTCGATTTGCCAAGTCAATACAGTAATGTAAGCGCTACTTTGAATGTTTCTGATCTTTCATTATATGATGCAGGTGATTCGAGGATGAATCCTTTCGAGGAAGGGGGGGAATGATAGAGATCAGGATGCATCCAACATTCGGGAGCTAGTCAAAGCTAATGATCCTTTACAAGGTATCGAGGGTCTTATGACACGATCACGGACCAAGCGAATGAAGGAGGCATTGTAAGGATTGATTATGGAACTTCAGGAGCAAGAGGTGATTTGACACTACTCTAACACAAGTCTTAAGCTCTTGAATATCATATATCAAAGTGGGGACGAAGCGGAGGACATCAGCAATGGATAGACGACCTTAATGTTGTTTTTGTCTTTTCATTTCAAAGCCGCCCTGGATGTATTTAAGCCGCTAGCTTATAATTTATGACCATTATAAACTCCTTAGTAGGACATTTGAAAGATCACATCTAGCTTATAATTTATGACCATTATAAACTCCTTTGGTAGGACATTTGAAAGGTCATTATCAGATGTTGAATGAAAATCATTTGAGAGAATTCTCTCTTCCTTTGGTTCTGGCAATAGAACTACCTTAGGTTTCTACATCTTAAATGCTTGGAGAAATTGATCTTGATAGCATAGGTTCTAATTGGTGGGTTCGATTGGGATCAGGTTACACACAATACTTGATTCATTTTCGATTCTTGGGTTTTGAATCCTCTATTGATTGTTGGGTCTTAGATCAATATCCAGGGTTCATGTCACCTACCCTAAATATTATACATTCAAAGCCCAATGAACATGTAACAAGAAAGGGGGCAAGGGGAAGATTACTTTTATCTCACAACAAATAGTTTAAGATCACTTCGTTGCCATCACTATCCACTCCTCCTTCTTCTCGGTTAAAATCCACTTGTGATGACCACAAAAATAGCCTTAAAATTTTGAACTTTGTTGGTTTATTGTTGAGTTTGATCTTTTTTTTTTTTTTTATGAGTTTCTCTTGAAAAAAAGGATTCATGACATTCTATCACTTTTGAGCTTAAAGATGTGAACTTTCTCTTCATGCTTTAAACATAGATTGAATTTTTGAATGAGTTTCTCTTAAAAACAAGGATTCACAACATTTGAAACAAGGATTCATGATAGCCCACATCATTCTATCCCCATCAATTTATGTTGTCTATTTCGTCATAGGTTATGGTTTTATGGTAGGTTTTAACTTTACATTCACATTTGTTTTTGGTTTCATCGTGGTTTTATGGCAAAAATGATATGGGTTTGTCCATTTTGGGTTTATAGGAGCTCCTATGGGCTTTATTGTGGGAAGACCCCTATTGGTTTTCAATTCTCTAGTGATTATCAGTTTTAGAGTTGTCATAGCTTTAGTAGATTTAGTATGAAGTTTTTTAGGATTTTTTCTTGAAATTTTTATGTTTCCAATGAGATATAATTTATGGTTGGAAACTATATATACTTTAGTCTTAATAAAGTATATTATTTATTATTGAGCAATAATGATGTATTACTTTTAGTTGGTGTTCCTTATATTTTTATTAAGATAGTTTCACACCCTAAGGTTTACCCTAGTCGTAACAGCCCGCTATGTACTATATTGAAGTCTATGGTTAGCCAGATTTTAGCATATATAAACTTCAACATGATACATAAGGCATCATTACTCTGGAAACCACAATAAAGATAACAATTCTACTAATATTAAGGTTAACATCTATTAATGTAAAACATAGAGTTCCACATATATAATAGATAGAGAAATAAGTTTATATGGTTAATATTACGTTCATCTAGAAGAGTTTAGTTAAAACAAAAAAAAAAATCTATTCTAATTTTCTTCTTCCTCACTTGCCCATTTACCATCATCTTGAAGATTCTCACCGCTGTTTGGGTTCTACCAGGGTAAAACCAGAATGGTGCCTACAAAAAGGGTAAACTGTAGGGGGTAAGCTGTCAAGCTTAGTGAGATCCCAGCTCAAAACTACCTTTTATGCAAAACAAGTAAGTTAACATTTTTAATACATGAATGCATGAACAATCATATGCCAATCATCACATGTAGTTAGCCAGAAACTACATGAGGTCTAAGGATATTTCTGACCGATATACTCCTCCTTTGACCTTGGGTTAATGATCATTTTAAAATTCCATCAAAGTTTGGGCTACCAATTTCATTACACTTGCACACATCCCTAGCTACACAAATCAGAGCCACGCTCTATATATCAATAATTATGCTAGAAGAATGATCTTCTAAACAAGACTTAGGACAAACTAAAAGAAAATAATGTTTTTCCTATCCTCACACCTCTAAATGCATGTGCCTAAAATAGGATAATGAACATGGATTCATACCAATACATGACAATCCTCTAGTCATTTTTGTATCGTTAGAATAGGACACTTCCTTAGGACATCCTTTTATTACCTATGTAACTATGATGCAATATATGAAAATATGCAAGAAGATGCTATGCATGATCCATTTCAAAATAACTATTTCGATATGCTTAACATAAGTTAGGAGGTGACCAAACAATTTGCAGACACTTTATTAACTACAAAAATAACCATAAATAACAAGCAACTTTACTTTCTTTTCTTTTAGGCCTTATCAATCAAACAATCAACCAAATAAAAAACACACATGGGTTCATTAGTATTCAACTTTAGGTGCTACTAAAATTACAAGTATAAATCAAGGGGCAATCATCATTGGTACTGATCTTGCCATTCTTTTTCAAGGATCGTAGTAATCTTCGGGTAAAACTTGATAATCTTTTGAAAAGCCTATATAAACATGGAGAAATACATATAAGAATTAACTACCTTTAAGATAAGCTAATCTAGTATCATGTTGCTAACCCCATATTTTATTAAAGCCTTTTAAAGTCTTTTAATGTTAAGCCTTTCTTTTAGGGAATTAGTCCATTGTCAAGGTCTACGCTGAGGTCCTCGTTCGGGTAAAGTCCTGTCCTTGCCATAATAATGTAAATATGTGTCCAAAGCATATGTCAAGAGTATGTCCATGAATATATGTCCAAAATATGTCAAGAACGTGTCCATGGATGTCTAATAGGTCATAGATGATTGTAAGTCCTCATGATTTAAAGATAAGGTCTTAACATCTTTTCTTTGCACTTTTATGTCCATTAGGAGTTTGAAATATGTCTAATTATTAGAAAAATATTCTAAATGAAAATAAATAAGATAATCTTACAAAGATGAAGTTTTTTGATGTGGAATTGTGATTAGAATTTACAACTATTACATATAAGTAGTATTAGTGTAAGTATGATGAATATGATATGGAAAATGATTTGGGTAAATTGGATTACCTTACTTTGATGAAAATTCCTAAAGTAAAGTACCTAAAACATAGAAAATAAGTTAGGTTAGTAACTTCCTTAAGGGAGTCTAAAGATAGTTTAACCTTCTTGGAAGTTACTTACCTTGGATTAAGAAATTGGTGGTCTAAAACTATAACTGTCTTTGGGGATGCAAGTGGGGTTATTTTTGGGTGAAACTTTCTAATCGTTTTGGAGCATATGAGGTGTGTTTGGTGGAAAATTCGTGAAAAAATTTCAAAGGAAATGGGCTGCAAGTGGCGTGTGAATTGTGGGGTTGCTTATAGGGTAAATTTGCTTTTTACCCCCCTTTTTATACTAGTTAAGTTTTGTTGTTTTGCAAATTAATTTGAGTTCTGATTTGGTACACCTAAGCAAACAAGATTAGGCAGGTTTTAGGGTTATAATTGGCTTAAGGCCTTATAGGATAAGTTAGGGTAGTGATTGCATAAGATAAGATAAGATGGATGTAATGCCCTAAAACCTGAGCTATGCTATTGCCCGCCACATGTCTTTCTCTCATAAGAACACGTTAAAGCTCCGAATCAACTCTGATACACTTTAACCTGTAACTCCTATATAAAAGCATTTCATACATCCCCAAAATTCAAAATAATTTCATAACCCATATCAAATATCTAATGCAGCAGAAGTCTTTAAACACTAAAATAACATTATCAAAAGATAATGTCTATTACAACCCAATAAAATAATTCTTCCAAAACCTAATCACCATAGTAGTAATGGTAATCTTCATCTTCTTTTCTGTATGGTTCACCTAAACCCATGTCATCTTTTGGGTTCTCATCTCCCTCAATGCCTACATCTAAAAATGTTCCTTGTAGGGTGAGCTAATGCCCAGTATATATAACACAAATACAAATGCATGAATAATCATGAACAAGTATTACACACATCATGTAGTAATTAAACATAGATAACCATTTCTTAATACAAATTACGTCCATAAGCATCAACAGGGTACTCATGACCCTCTTAACACACTTAACACAATGGATCATGATTTGGTGAAGGGAACTGCTACTATGTGCCCCATACCCATGATCCCTTAATCCTTAAACTTGGTGATGAGAACTGCCACTACAAGCCTCACACCTATAGTATGCTTAATCTTAATGATGAGAACTGCCACTATAGGCCCTATACCTATGTACACTGAAAACTAGTGATGGGAACTAACACTAGAGGCCCTACACTCTTGTTCACTTAAACCACTTAATCAACACTCAACCCAGATCATTTCTAAGCACAACTTCATTAGGGACAACATCACACAAGGATCATTGAGGTGCCCCTTAGGGATCTACCACTACGAGCCCCTAGGCTGAGCCAAGCACATACAACATATAACTTGAACGCTTAAGCCAGTTCATCTAGTTAAATCAAGTTTAATACATAAACTAACTTAAACAAGCACAAATCATCACATAAGTTATACGTACCTTGAATCCTAACCTTAAGCACTTCTGGTTTTGGACTTAAGCTAAATTGAGATCTATACATATCAACAAGTTCTTCTTAGTACTTAATTTTAGATTAATATCATCTCTTAATTCTCTTAATTCTATTTATTTAATTTCTTTAAGGCCTTATTAGCTATCTAAGTTGCATGAAAATTAGTTTAATTTGAAGTTAAATGAATATATAATTACGTTATACTTTATTCAATATGACCATGTTGGGGATCGTGTTACTCAACACGAGCTGGAGTAGGAATGTGTTAAGGGTTGTGTATATTTCGGTATAAATTTTAGCTTCAACACGATTGGAATACAACCGTGTTGGGAAGCCATGTTTTTTTTTAATTCAACACAGTCGAAACACGACCGTGTTAGGAGGTCGTGTTACCTTTGACTTAATATGGTCAAAATACGACCGTGTTAAGAGGCCACTTATCTCTCGGTGTAACCTTCACACTTAATACGGTTGAAACACAATCGTGTTAGGGGGCCGTGTTACCTTTGACTCAACACATTCTAAACACAATCGTATTGGGAAGTCGTGTATCTCTCGGTGTAACTTTCGAATTCAATGCGGTCGAAACACGACCATGTTGGTAGGCTATGTTACCCTTGGAAATCTCTAAAATCTCCTAATTCTTTATTCCAATTTTTCCTAAACCCAATTCTCTCTATTCTTAAGCTTGATTAAATCTCTAAAACATACTTACTTCAAAAATTCCACAAATCGTATCCTAGAGCCGTTAATTCCTCGTTTTTGTTTCGTCCATTCTCAAATCTCGAGTCCTAATGCACACACGATACTTATAAATTCTAATTCCAATAACCTAAATTGAAATTCGTATAAGATCCTTTACCTTTTGTTTTTGAAATTAGGTCACTCCTTTTTTTTTTTCTTTCGTCTTTAAGGTTCTTGACAAGAGCATCTCCTTCTTTTTCTTACTTGTCACTATATGGTTACTGATAGGGTGAAAAGAGGAGACTTAGGGTTATTACAGAGTATTTATACTCTAATCATGAAAAGACATGTCTGTCCCTCTAATTTTTATGAATTCCCCATCTTAGCCTTGGTTTACGTTATAATGTTATAACATTTATAGATATATATATTTTGATACATCATTAAAAATATTAAGGTATCACATTCTCCCTCCCTTATAAAAACTTTCGTCCTCAAAAGTACCTGATTCTAGAAGAGTTCTGGATACTTCTTCCTCATTTTTGCTTCTAGTTCCCACGTCGCTTTCCTTTCTGCTTGGTTTATCCATTGCACTTTAACATAAGAGATTGTTTTCCGTTTTAGTACCTGTTCTTTAGTGTATAGAATTTTGATTGGCCTTTCTAAAGACGTCAGATTTGGCTGCACACTTAGTGGTTCCAAAGCCACTATCTGATCTAGGTTGGGTACATACTTCCTTAGCATGGATATGTAAAATACGTCATGTACTCCAGCCAAATTTGGTGGAAGAGCTAACTTGTAAGCCATTGTACCTATTCTCTCCAAGATCTCAAACAGGCCTATATACCTTCGGTTTAGCTTTCCCCTCAACCCGAATCTGATCACTCCCTTTGTTGGAGAAATCTTCAATAATACCTTATCTCCCACTTGAAATTCCAAATGGCATCTTTTCTTATCTACATAGCTCTTTTGTCGAGATTGGGTTGTTTGTGTTCTCTACCTGATTAGTTTCACCTTGTCTACTACTTCTTGTACTAATTCCGGCCCCATCATCTATCTTTCTCCCACTTCATTCCAATGTAGTGGGGATCTGCATTTTCTTCCATAAAGAGCTTCATATGGTGCCATTTGGATGGTTACTTGGTAACTGTTATTATAGGCAAACTCCACTAAAGGTATATGCTCATTCCAATTTCCTCCAAAATCTAATGCACATTCCTTAAGCAAATCCTCCAATATTTGTGTAGTCCTTTTAGACTGACCATCTGTCTGTAAGTGGAATGCTATACTAAATTGCAGTTTAGTGCCCATTGCTTTGTATAGGTTATTCTAAAATTTGCTCACAAATCTTATGTCTCTATTAGAAGTGATTATCAATGGCACTCCATGCAGTTTGATTATCTCCTATATATATAACCGAGCTAGTTTCTTCAATTTGTATCCTACTTTAATAAGTATAAAATAGGCAGACTTTGTCAATCTATCCACTATGACCTAAACTGCATTCTATTTCTCCCTGGTGTTTGGGAGGGCTGTAATAAAGTCCATTGTCACATGCTCCTATTTCCACTATAAGTCATGAGTTGGGTATTTCTTTTCATACAACTTCAATTGTCGAGAAGCATAAGCTATATTACTTGACTACCTTGTATCAATATACACCCTAACTCTTAAACTGAGGCATCACTATACATTGTAAACTCTTCTCTACTCTTGAGCAAAGTTAAAACTGGTGCTGACACCAGTTTCTCTTTGAGTATTTGAAAGTTGGCTTCACATCTATCATCCCATTCGAATTTCACATTCTTCTTTGTTAATCTAGTGAGAGGAGCTGCTATTTTGGAAAAACTTTCTACAAATCTCTTGTAGTAGCTTGCTAGACCTAGGACGCTTCTTACCTCTATAACTATTTTTAGTTTGTGCCAATCTACTATTGCTCTCACCTTTTCTAGGTCTACAGATATCCCTTTTCTATTAACCACATGAGCTAAGAAGACTACTTGTTCTAGCCATAATTCACATTTACTAAATTTGGCATACAACTTCTCATCTTGTAACCTGCCCAATACCAATCTCAAGCATTCTTCATGGTCTTCAGTGCTTTTAGAGTATAGTAGGATATTGTCTATAAAGACAATTACAAATTTATCCAGAAAATCTCTGAATACTTTGTTCAGTAAATCTATGAATGTAGCTGGTGCATTCGTTAGTCTAAAGGGCATTACCAGAAACTCGTAGTGCCCATACTTAGTCTTAAATGCTGTTTTCTGGATGTTTTCTTCTTTGATTCTTAGTTGATGGTGATAAGATCACATTATACTTATATTTTCTTTTGGACTTATATTAAATTTATTTTAATATTATAAGAAAATATAAAGAAATGATACTTAATGGTATTTATTGTGAAAATACAGGTTTTGAGGACCCAAAAGTAAATTACAAGTTAATTGGAGGAGTTTTTCACAAAATTTAAGAAGTGAGCGAAGGATTGCACCGAAGGCCGCCGTCCTTGGGCCGGCCTACATTCAAGGCCGCCGGCCTTGAGCCGGCCTTTAAACCGGCCTCAAAAAGAAGAAAAGCCGCCGGCCTTGAGCCGGCCTACAATCAAGGCCGCCGGCCTACAATCAAGGCCGCCGGCCTTGAGCCGGCCTTGAGCCGGCCTTCATTACTCCCCGGATATCCATTGCGAGAATCTCTCCAAAATCGTATCCTAATTAATTTGCTGACTCAAATCCTCATCAGATCCACCTCATCCCCCTCCTCTTTGGATCTATAAATAGACCCCTTGTGTGAACCTTGGAAGCATCCCTTTTTGTTGGAGAATCCATCCTTTCTTTTGTTTAGAATTCTTTTTCTTCTTCTTTGTTCTAGCCTCATTAGAATTTCCTTAGGTACTTTAGATTTTTCCAAAGTTTAGTTTGAAGAAAGAATGTCATTTTGTTGAAGTTTGCTTTCAATTGAAGAATTCAAGGAGTCATTTTGGAAGATTGAAGCTCTTGAAGATTATAGCAATTGTTCCATTTACTTTATTTTCTTTTATGCCATTTATTAGTTTAATCTTGTTGTTTAATATGAATTCCATTGCATCTATTTATTTCAATTGTTTTTATGCAATTCATACTATAATGTTCTAAATCATCCTTGTGGGAAATTGGATGAAACCCTAGAATGTTAAAAGGATAATTGTAGCCATGTTATATGATTAGGAATTATTAGGATTATTCATGATTGCAATTCCTTTGATTTCAATTATAATTGGTCTTTCATTATAATTGTTAGAAATCCTTTTGATACGGGAGTTGATGAGGATTTGTTAGGAATTCTTAATTAGATTAATTGTCAATACGGGAGTTGCGATAATTGGTTTAATTAGAGTCTATGGAGGGCACAATGCAATGTTTCTTGTTAATTAATCACTAAGGGATTAGGGTTAATTGATTTAGGGCATTAGTTGTTTGTAGCATCGGGAGGTGTATGAACATAATTTTGATTCCTTGGTTAATTGGAGACGCGGAAGCCGACTAATTAATTTAAGGTCAACATCCCTAAAAGGGATTTTCTAAACTCACTTGAATAAACTTATAACCACAAGTTGATATAACATGGTAGCAATTAGATTAACAAATCTAGGGTGAATTCTAATTTCCCTTGTTCATAATTGATAGATTCTTCATAAAATTTTCCTTGTTGCTTTAAGTTAAATTTTTAGATTAGACATTTCAAAACCCCTTTTTAATCACCTAGATATTGATAAGAATTGCCATAGATCTAGTACTCTATTGGTTCCTCGAGGGATCGACAACCTTACTTTTCACCACTTTATTACTTGATACGACCAGTGCACTTGCTGCAATTTACGCTCCCATTTTATATATACGTTCTGAGCGTATCAAGTTTTTGGCGCCGTTGCCGGGGAACTAATAGATATTAGATTTCGTAATTCTGTTGGTAATTTAGGCACAATTATTTTGTTATTTAATTTTTCTTATCTTTGTGTGATCGTTTTCCATTCTCTTTAAGGTTCTTTTTATGCGCAAGAGTTGAAGTGCTGAACTTCTACCAATTAATCTTGAGATAGAACGCAGCTTGCGACAACTTAGAAGAGAGCAGAGAAGAAAGGAAGAAGAGAACATGGCAGATGAGAACAACAATCAGATTCAGGGTGTTGGTAGAGCACTTCGAGAATACACGGTACCTGTTGTTTCAGGTCCTGCAATTAGAAGACCAACAATTCAGGCTAATAATTTCGAGTTAAAACCAGCACTCGTTCAAATGGTTCAATCAAATCAATTTGGAGGATATCCAAATGAAAGTCCTGATGAGCATATTGCAGTATTTCTTCAATATTGTAATACAGTGAAAATGAATAATGTATCTGATGATGTAATTAGGCTACAACTTTTTCCATTTTCACTTAGAGAAAAAGCTAGGGCTTGGTACAATTCATTGCCACAAGACTCTGTAACCACTTGGGTAGATCTCTCATCTAAATTTTTAAGGAGATTTTTTCCACCATCTAGAACTGCTAGGTTAAGAAATGACATCACAAACTTCAGTAAGTTTAGTGGTGAATCACTTTATGAAGCATGGGAAAGATTCAAGGAGGCAATTAGAAAATGCCCCCATCATGGATTACCAGATAATCTCCTTATTGAGATATTCTATCTCAGTTTAGATGACACATTGAGATCTCTGGTAGATGCTGCTTCTGGTGGTGCATTAATGAGTAAGACATATGATGAGGCTAGTGCTTTGATAGATGAAATGGCCTCTAGTGCACATAATTGGCAACATGAAAGAGGTAAGTCTAGAGTGGCATCTGTCAATGATATGGACACCTTAACAGCTCAGATTTCTGCTCTTACCGCCCAGGTAAGTAAACTCACCTCTGCACCTTCTTTCAATGTTAATCAATTTTCTTATTGTGAGTTATGCTCAGGACAACACTCAACTCTTGAGTGCCCATCTAGAAACTTTTCCTCCTCATCCCATGGAGAGCAAGTAAATTTTGTCAACAATTTCCAAAGAGGAAATCAAGGACCCTATTCAAACACCTACAATCCAGGGTGGCGTAACCATCCAAATTTCTCATGGAGAAATGATAACAACGCACTTAAACCCCCTGGATTTCAAAAGCAAGGTCCTAATCATAATACTCCCCATCAACAATATCCTAATCATAATACCTCTTCTCAGCAAGGTCAGTCTAAAATGGAAGAACTCATGATAAGTTATATGCAAAAGACTGACACAATGTTGCAAAATCAACAAGCCACCATTAGGAATCTTGAAAATCAGCTTAGTCAAATGTCTCAACAGTTGAGTAATAGACCATCTGGGTCTTTACCTAGCAATACTGAGCAAAATCCTATGGGTGTAAATGCTATTATGTTAAGAAGTGGTAAGGAATTGGTTGATAAGAAACTTGAGGAAGAGGAGGTTAACCTGTGGAAAGATAAAGGGAAACAAAAGGAAGAGGAACCAAAGCAAAATTCACCAAAAGTGAAAGCATATGTTCCTCCTATTCCTTTCCCAGGAAGGCTGAAGCAACAACAATTGGATTCACAATTTGCTAAATTTTTAGAAGTCTTTAAAAAATTGCAAATTAACATTCCTTTTGCAGAGGCACTTCAGCAGATGCCATCATATGCTAGGTTCATGAAGGATTTACTCACAAAGAAGAGGAAGATTGAAGGGAATGAACCAGTGATGCTTATAGGGAATGTTCTATGATCTTACAAAAGAATTTATCCAATTTGCCGAGAAAACAAAGAGATCAGGGAAGTTTTACTGTTCCTTGCACTATTGGTAATTTTAATTTTGATAAAGTACTTATAGATTCTGGTGCAAGTATAAATTTAATGCCTCTGTCCATTTTAAAAAAAACTAGGACTTGGAGAATGTAAGGAGACGCACGTTACCTTACAACTTGCGGATAGAAGTGTCAAGTACCCAAAGGGTATAGTGGAGAATGTCCTAGTAAAAGTGGACAAATTCATCTTTCCAGTTGACTTTATAGTCTTGGAAATGGAAGAAGATAGAGAGGTACCCATGATCTTAGGAAGACCATTCCTAGCCACAGGTCAAGCTCTAATTGATGTAGGACAAGGTAAGCTCACCCTTAGAGCACTAGATGACCAGGTAACATTTGATATGTATGATCCTGTGTTTTTGTCTAATGAGAAAGCAATGTATTCTGACATATCTGCTGAGGGTGAAATTACTAACAATGATGTGGAGGAAGATGTAGGGCAAACCACTCTTGAAGCTGTCTTGAATGAGATAGATGATTGGGGGATGAAGATGAGCAAGAAAAACAAAGGTCGTGAACAAGTAACCCAGACTGAAAATGTTGTTGCTTTTGAGAAGACAGACGACTATGAGAAGCCACCAGTGCCGACACTAATGCCTATGCAGACACTTGAACCTAATGTCTTTTCTAATCAATTGTTTGGTTATAAGTGTCTGAATTTAGGAAATCCATGGCCTCACATTAATCAAGCGCCTATGATAAAAGAATTGCAGCAGCAGATTCAAGGCCAGTTAGATGAACATAGGGAAATCCTGGGATGGTCAAGGGCAGACATCCAGCAGGTAAGTTTGTTGATATCTACCTACAAAACATTGGTGGAAGCTGAAAAGAAGGGCACCATACCATGGAAGGAAGCTTGGAATCCTAATCTGAAAACGATGGTGTTGGAGTTGTTTAAACTCCTTGATGTAAGCTAACCCTGATAGTCAGGCTGATGACTATAAAACAAGCGCTTCATGGGAGGCAGCCCATGCTTAATAAGTATCTATAATAGTTTCGTTAAAAAAAAAAAAAAAAAAAAAAAAAAAAAAAAAAAAAAAACTAATTCAAGGCTGGATAAGAGCTGCCGGTGCATTCAAGACACTCCAAGGATGACAGACATTTTAGGAGGAATTTTCTTCCTGATGAACAATTTTATACCAGGGAAGTACCAGTATTTCAATTTCTGCATTGACATTCGTTTTCCTTAATTTTGTGATATATTAGGAACAATGAGGACATTGTCCAATTTAAGTGTGGGGAAGGGATTATAAATGTAGAAGTATAATGATTGCACACATCATGAGCTTACAAATCCCATGCTTTATTTATGTCCTTAAGTGTTTTCAATGAAATCCTGAAATTGAATTAGATTGGTACCCTACTCGCCAATTGTTGTGACTAGTTTACATAGTTAAAATTTAAGAGTAAAATCTCTAGAGAACGGGGTTTACCCTATGTTGAGCCTTTGAACTTGAGATTGAGTCCTTAAGTTGAAAAAACAAGCAAGTTTACTTCAAGGAAAAATTGGTTGGGATAAATCTCTATTGAAATTTCTTTGAGAATACCTTAACACCTAGTGAAAGAGGTAAAAGAAATATTTTACTTAGTGATCCCTTAAAAAAAAAAAAAAAAAAAAAAAAAAAAAAAAAAAAAGAGCCTTTACTCCAATAACTCAGGAAAGTGAGTTAAGAGTATCCAATCTTAAATGTTAGTGTGAGGAAGAGTTCGTAGGGGTCCCTTTAAAACCTGGTCACTTAGGCGATGAGCCCAGGATGTGCCGACTCAATGAACTCACAATAACGAGAAGGGCGGAAAGGCAAAAATTTAGTACCTTAATGAAAGTCAGGTTGACATGGGCGAGCTTTGGTCCTCAGAAGAGTGAAGTCTCACTCCGCTGCCAATCAAGGCAAATAAAACATAAAAAAAAAAAGGGGAGAAATTCTAGGAAAAAATGGATACCATATGCTTTCACTCCTTGTTATCTTGTTTAGAGAAGTAAAATTGAGGGAGATGATACTTGCTAATAACCAATGAAGTTTAAATGAATGTTTTTCCTTATGGACTAAGTATTGTTTTCTATTGTTAAAACACTGGGGTTAAAAATCTGTTGTATTTAGATTAACTACTAAATTTCAACTAGATATACTAGTTACAAATTTCAGTATGGTCAGAACAATGGGCACCAGAAGTTCAATGATGGATTTCTCTTGTTTAAATCAATTATTTTGCTTGAGGACAAGCAAAAGTTCAAGTGTGGGGATGTTGATAAGATCACATTATACTTATATTTTCTTTTGGACTTATATTAAATTTATTTTAATATTATAAGAAAATATAAAGAAATGATACTTAATGGTATTTATTGTGAAAATACAGGTTTGAGGACCCAAAAGTAAATTTCAAGTTAATTGGAGGAGTTTTTCACAAAATTTAAGAAGTGAGATCCACCTCATTTCCCCCCCTTTTTTGGTCTATAATTTGACCCTTGTTTTGAACCTTGGAAAACATCCTTTTTGTTGGAGAATCCATCCTTTCTTTTGTTTAGAATTCTTTTTCTTCTTCTTGTTCTAGCCTCATTAGAATTTCCTTAGGTACTTTAGATTTTTCCAAAGTTTAGTTTGAAGAAGAATGTCATTTTGTTGAAGTTTGCTTTCAATTGAAAAATTCAAGGAGTCATTTTGGAAGATTGAAGCTCTTGAAGATTATAGCAATTTTTCCATTTACTTTATTTTCTTTATGCCATTTATTAGTTTATCTTGTTGTTTTAAAATGAATTCCATTGCATCTATTTATTTCAATTGTTTTTTATGCAAATTCATACTATAATGTTCCTAAACATCCTTGTGGGAAATTGGATTTAAACCCCAGAATGTTAAAGGATTTTGTGGCCTGTTATATGATTAGGAATTATTAGGATTATTCATGATTGCAATTCCTTTGATTTCAATTATTTTAAATTTGGTCTTTCATTATAATTGTTAGAAATCCTTTTGATAGGGGGGTTGATGAGGTTTTGTTAGGAATTTTTAAATTGATTAATTGTCAAAAAGGGATTGCGAAATTTGGGTTTAATTAGGTCTAGGGAGGCAAATGAAAAGTTTTTTTTAAATTTAAATCCTAAGGGATTGGGTTTTAATTGATTTGGGGCATTAGTTGTTGTAGCATGGGGAGGTGTTAAAAACAAAATTTTTTGTTCCCTTTTGGTTAATTGGAGACCGGAAGCGGACAAAAAATTTTTAAGGGTTTAAAACCCCCAAAAAGGGGTTTTTTAAAAAAAACTCCTTGAATAAACTTTAACCACAAGTTGAAATAACAGGTAGAAAATTTAGTTAAAAACAAATTGGGTGATTCAAATTTCCTTGTTCTAATTGATAGATTTTCATAAAATTTTCCTTGTTGCTTTAATTTAAAAATTTTTTAGATTAAAAATTTCAAAACCCCCTTTTTTTAACACAATATTGATAGAATTCCCATGATTAGTACCTTTTGGGGTTCCTGGGGGCCCCAAACCCAACCCCTTACACCATTTTTTATTGTCGCCAGTGCACGGGGGAATTTTTCGCCCCCATTTAAAATTTAGTTCGAGGAAACAGATGGTAACCTGATCTTAAGTTTACTTTTGGAGAACCTTGAGCCCTTGCAACTGGAAAAAACAGGTCATCTATTTTAAAGGGGAAATTTGTTCTTGATGGGGGCCCCTTTTTTTAACCCTTGTAGTATTTAAAGTCTTATGCTCATCCTTTTCTTCAAAAAACAAAAATTGGTATAAAAAGGAGAGACACGGGTCTTAAAAACCATTATCTTGTTCTCCTATAAGTTTCCAAATTCTTCCAATTTTTTGGGCTATCTTGAGATGGTTTTGATTGGGTATTAAAACCCTATCCCAAGTCAATGTTGAAATTCTTTTCCCCCCCCCCCCTTGGTTGGGGGTAAAATTAGGAAAAATTTTTTGGGAAAAACACAAAAAAATTTTTTCCCTCAATATCAGTATCCCCCCAATTTAAAATTTCTTCATCACTTCATAGATTTTTTTTCCCAAAACCCCCTTTTTCCCCCACTCCTAGGAAAAAACAACTAGTAGGCGCTGCATTAAACTTGATTAAAAATATCCCCCCTTTGTATATTAAATGAAACCCCATTTTGTGACAGTCAATGGGGCATAAATTTTTTTGACATTTTGACACCTAAATAATGTCAAACCTTATCGCCTTGTATTTTTATTCCACTCTCTTTAGCCTATTAACCTTTTCCTACTCCCAAGGAGTAAAATAGCTAGGAGTCTTTTATTTTTAAAAACATTCAATTTACATGCACATACAAAATTCTCAACACATGGACTAGTGCCGGTTGAATGCACTTTTGATTACAAAGTGTTTGGGAAGCAACTTGAATTTGTCCACATCTGGAATCCTGGTGCGCTGTTTTTGAAGATAAATACTTGGTGGGAACTTTTGTCTAGGACCCCCAAAATATGGTCTCCCTCCCTATCATCTCATAGGTTAGTTGCTTTTTAAACGGGGCCCTTCTGTTTTCTGATTGTTCTAAGGACAGTTGACTACCTTGTGTCCCCTCGGGTTTGCCCATGTTAGAAGTTGGGGGACGATCTCGGCAAACTTGCAATGGTTTTGTTTTTCCATAAGAGAAACATCCCTTTTTGCCATTTTGCATTTTTTAAACTCTGAGGTTTTAAAATCTGGGGCATTTAAACACTTGGGTTTTTTTGGCAATTTTTCCAAAGGCACTTACTGAGTAGAGAGGAGGGGCTACCTTTGGTGTTTATTTTTGTGTGTGATGTTTTTCACTTTATCTTGCCCTTTTCCCATAGAAGGGGAAAGTCTTTTTCCTAGAATTATCCCTTACGGCCCACTTTTCCTCTATAATCTTCTTTTTCTATCAAGGATTCACTTTGTCCCATTTTTAGCATATGTATTTACAAAAAAAGGCCCTTTTACTACAATTTGTAGGCCAATTCAATCCTTTCGGGAAACCCTTTGGCTCTTTATTATCTTTTATTTTCATTTTGAGAAGGAACTGATGAGGCGATTCGGTCTGCCCTCATACTCTTTAAAATTTTTTAGTTCCCATTTCACCGTAGTATTCATTCTCCATTAGTCTCAGAGCTGTTAGGGAATATTTTTTTTAAAATAGCTCCTTAAAAAAAGCCAGTTATGCATTCCCCCGTAAGTTAGGAATTTAGCTGACCATTTTTCGCGTTTCCCTTTTTCTGAAGCCGCATAAATTTCCCTTCCCATCTTTTGGTTTTGGAGGTAGAAATGTCTTTTAATTTCCTGTACCAATCCTTAACCTTTTTATTTTGGGTCATCACTCTAGGGTTAAATTCCTTAGCTACCTTATGAACCCATCAAAACTGTGGGGGTTTATTGGATTTCAAAGCTTGGACGTTAAGGGCTTAGTGTTGTTGTGTTAGTGTCCCCCGGGGTTTTAGTTGCTAACCGAATTGTCTCTTTTGCCATCTGTCTTTTTCCCTTTTTGGTTTTTTTGGGTTCTAAACTTCCCCCTCGGGTTTTTCCGTCTGCACCCCTTTAGCTCCTAAAAATTGGGGATTCTTCTTGGGGGCATTTTTTTTTTAAGAATAACCAGATCTACTTAATTTAAAAATCGGTCATGGTCAAAATTTTAAGTGTGTAAGTTTAACATTACCACTACACAGGGTTATCATAATATAACTTAGTAATTAGAAGAATGAAGTAAAATAATAAAAGGAAAATAATTCATAATTTGTAAAAAATTCCATATTTTTTCCTACTTTTCATGTTCCCTATTTTTAGGGTTTTGTGCCCTTAAAAACCCCCAAGGTCATATCTTAAAACCTATTGTTTTAAACTTTTGTCTAAAATTTATCCTTAGTTCTAAAGATATTACCCAAGTTCCTTTTAATAAAGCTTTGCTTATAGATCAAAAAAATTAAAAAAAATTTTGGATCATTAAAACCCATTTTTAAAGATTCAAACTTAAATTTCTAAAGTTTCAAACCTAAAAACTCTGTACCCCTTAAGTTGAGTGCCCCCAAATCGGTGTGTAATGTACGTTTTCCTTTTCACAAAACACGTTAAGCTCTGATACCCCCTTTAAACCTATAACCCTAATTTTAAAAACATTTTATACATTCCCCAAAAATTTAAATAAATTTTTATAAAAACCTAAAAATTCTAACGTGCAAAAGTCTTTA
>JBBMOL010001551.1:0-36688 GCA_037954665.1 Laguncularia racemosa | reverse complement strand
TTACTGCAACAAGCATCTGCAATTTTTTTTTCCTAAATTTTATTAAGATAAAAGATTATGTTTGACAACAAGTTCCAAATATCATAAATAATAAAAGGTCAATATGTTTTAATGAGTAAGTTAAGTCTTCTTCCTAATGTCAAAAATAATTAAGCAAATTTAGCTTCTCAATAAGTCCCTTACTGTATGTAATTATATACCATGGGAAATACTAGAAGAGAGAATTATTTGGGTTTCATAACATGGATATTAAAAACTTAAATAACTCACAAAAAATATAGATAACTTGATTAAATACTAGCTTCAATTTGGGGACATTTAAATTACCCAATTAAAAAAAAAAACTTAACTATTTTTAACACAAACATAAAGGATTTTTAGCATATTTTTCCTAAAAATAAAAATGGATTTACATATATGTTGTAGAGATAGGAGAAATAAACTAAAAATGAATTTTAGGAGAAAATGATAGTGCCATCAAAAAGCAATGTGTATGCCATACATACCCTAAGGAAGAAAAAGAAAAAAAAAGAGAGGAAGAAATGAAGATTATGTTTAGTTATTTACCTAATATAAATAAATACATAAAACTTATATATTTAATATGATCACCAATAAATCCATTATATAAATACAATTCATAAATTTCCATTTAGTTGAGTTAGAAAATTTTTACAAACCATACTGGAAATAAGAAAACATAACTACAATTCAATTGGGTTGTTTGGCTTTGTGACCCCACCTATGGATTAATGCATGCTTTAAAAAAGTTTCCCTCATTTTTTTCATGTAATTTTTGTTTTTGAGTAATACTTTTCAAGTTTGGATAAAAAGGGGAGTAAAATTGACAATACATCCTATTTACATTTGCTATTCCTTATTTTTAAAATTAAGTGCTTAAAACCTTCATATATTTTAAAATACGTGTTTTTGGGTCTTATTTTACCATTTTACTCTAAACATCATAATTAAAAAACAAAATTTTTTTTTTTAATTGTTTTCTAGAGGTAAAATGGCATTAAGGATGAAAAAATACCTTTTTGGGAAATTTTTGGGGTTTAAAAGCAATTTTCAAAGAAAAAAGCGTTTAAATACATAACAAGAAACAGGATGTTTTTTGTAATTTACCACAAAAATAAAAAAAAAAAAATGTATTACAAAATCCTGAATCGAAAAATTTCATTTGAATCGCACTCTTTTAATAGTATCTACGAAAAAGATACCAAGTTCGTCTTGCAGATCCTTGCAAGTATTTAGTCAATTGATAAATATTTAATATACCCATCCATGTTTCCATCGATTAGCTTCTACATATATATATATATATGAAGTCTTTGTTTTTGCAAGCCCTTTTTGCAGAATAGCTCACTGCAAAGAAGTTATGTTCATTGACAAGCATCTCGCTACTTATGATTTCTTACAACAAGCTCCTCCTTGCCAATATTCTATTCACTGGCGAGCCCAAGCGACAAGAAAATCTCGCTGTAAGAGCTTTTTCAGGTTGTTTTAAGTTTCTTGTGGCTATGTTCCTTTAGCGAAACAAATTCTATTCCTTTTAGTGCTATTCCTTAACTCATTTGGATTATAATTCACAATAGGGCCCATATTGAAGAAAGATATCAAGTTTTTCTCGCGAATCCTTCAAGTATTTGGTTGACTAGTAAATTAATAATATCCACTATATTTAAAGTATGTTTAGTATGTGGAATGGAATAATGTAAAAAAAAATTATGAGTAGAAAATAAAAAAATACATTTGTTAATTATTTTGAGATGTTGGATATATTTGAAAATAGTTAGGAAAAATAAAAATAGCTACTCTCTTAATCTTATAAAAAAATTTAATTCTTTTTTTAAAATAATAAAATTTTTAACGATAACTATTTTTTTTAATCAAATATAATAAATATCATAAGAAAAAAACTGCTTTTTATTCCCCCTTTACAAATAAAACAAACATTCAAATTCACTTTTGTTTGGGTATCCAATTTTTTTTTTTTTTTGAGATAGGGTATTTGTTTAATTAAAAAAAATAACTGTAACGAATTAAAAAAAGTTTGAATCTTAATTATATAAAAAAAAAAATAGCAGGCTCTATATTCAAAATAAACACATATTCTATTTAGATCTTTGAAGTAGTCTTGTCGATCCCTTTACCTTTCCCACTTTTCTCGTCTTTTTGTGTCTAATACCCTTATCTTGACCCCTTTTTGTTTAAGTCAAAGAAACGTTAAAATTTAAAAAAAAAAAAAAAAAAAAAAAAAAATAAAAAAAAAAAAAAGAAAAAAAAAAAAAAAAAAAAGAAAAAAAAAAAAATTCAAATGGGAGTTTTTAAGATGTGAAACCATCGAAACAAATATAAAATTAAACAGATAAAATATTTTTATTTAATTAAATGTTGTTATATACAAGTAAAAAAATAATAAAAAATGAAAATTTCAAATGATAGAAGGGGTATGAATGTGAATAAAGTATATTTTTATTTTCTTACACCTGTTTCTTCAAAACCATACCAAAAATTTGGGAAATTTTTTTTTTTTTGTTTTTTTTTTTCTTTTCGGGGGCCCAAAAAAACAGCCCCAGCCACTCCATTTGACAACCCTCCAACCTTCCTCTTTTTTAACGGGAAATAGACCTTTCAAAATGCTAGTGCAAACTCTCAACCAAATGTTTTCGAAAGACTGCCCGATCCCTTTCCTAATTTCAAAAGCGGTTTTTGTTTTAAACGTGGGTTTCTATTGTTTTAAATTACTTTATGACGTTCGATTTGAAAAATTTTTTAAATTTTCCTCTTAAAAAATTCCTTCTTTTTCATTATAAAAACCTAAATCTATAATTTAATACTTTAAAACGTGTTTTATATCGGCTTCAATCACCTTTTTGATTAAAAACGTGAAAAATCTAAAAAATAAATTACAAATGCAAAAAAAAAAAAAAAAAAAGAAAAGCCCCGATCAAAAAAATTTAAATGCTTCAAATAATATACATAATTTTAATAATTAACAAAAAATTATAGCCTTAAAAAATTTTAATAAATCGATAAATAAAACAAATCTAAATTTTTATTCACTGCAACACACATTATTTTAGTTGAATAAAGGGTGTCATCTGATACTCCAAAAATACTTTGCACATTTTACTAAAAAGTATTACCAACAATTGAAAAAGTGTGGGGTTTTTTTTTGCAAAAATTTGAAAGTGTCACCTCTATTTTTTTTTTTCACTATACACTTGCACATAAAAAAGGACTTTTATTTAAAATAATTTGTGAATTTTTTTTTTTTTTTTTGAAGAATCAAATTTTTTTTTATTCGAGAAAATTTCTAAATGTTCCCCTTTTTTCATTAAATCTTTGTTGATAATTTAAGTGGCTAAATCTAATATCCCTTTCTCACTTTTTTTTTCTATTCTTTTTCCCCCATTTTTCCCCAAACTTAGGGAGTAAATGATGGTAGAAAAAATTAATTTTTTTTTTAAAAAAATTTTTTAGATTTTGCTGTAATTTCATAGATTTTAAATATAAAATACTTATAAATATCACATAAAATTACTTTTTTAATAATAACATAAACTAAAAATTTTAAAAAGAAAAAAAAAAAAATTTATGTTCCAAGATATAAATTTTTAAGGTGGTTCCATAATATTACAGGAATTCCAAATTTTGGGAACCTATACCCTTTTAATATATTGGTAAGACTTTTACACCTTACACCTTAATCCACTCACCTATCAATGACATAAAATTTAGATTTTACAAATTAGCTCAACTTAATTTATTAACCTTGATTTAAAAGGCAGGGATGGGGCAACAAACGAAAAAAAAACAAAAAAAACATAAAAGTGAAAAAAAAAACAAAGAAATGAAAAAGTCAAACCCTAGGAAAAATTGATTTAAGCCTAACCCAAACAAAAGGAACAAATAAAAGAAAAAAGGGAAATTGCGTCTACTATTTAAAAAACCATTTTAAAACACAGACTAGTGTTTTTTAAAAATTTAATACTTATCTCCGAAAAGATGCCACCAATTTTGAATTATGTAACAGGTTTCATGTCCAACCTATTTTTTTAAATATATAAAATAAATAATTTCCACATCATCTAAATATTGACAAGTTTATAGTCTTTAATAACCTTTTTTTTTTTAAATTAAAATGTAAATTTTTGGGAAAACTTATATATTATTTTAAACTTCTTAAACTATATATTTTTCCTATTCAAGAAAAAAAGAAAAAGAAAACTCTATATATTTTTTAGCAATGATACTCAAAAAGAAAAAAAAAAATAAAAATTCAAATTGACCCCCATTGATCACCAATTTTAAGTAAATAAAAAAAAAAGCAAAATTCAAACCATCAAATCATTAATCACCGATATTTTTTCTTTTATTTGCCTTGACCTTTAATCAAAATGGAATTTGAAACCAATTTCTTAGCTGTTGAACAATTTTTAATTTTTTTTTTCAAAAGACATTTGAAAAGCACTACAATCCATGTCCCTTCTTGAGTTGCTTTCTAAAATAGACCTCATTCGAAAATGGGAACAAGAAAAAGAAAACCAACTAAATAGGGATCAAATTCTAAAAAGTAAGCTAAATTCATACTCCTATGATATAATTTTATTCATATATCGATATACAATTATTAAAATGAAGAAATTATATATGACTATTAATTTAGCGAAAGTGAGTATATATATATATATAATAAGACAAAGTATACTTGATTTTATTAACTAATAGTAATTGAATATTTAAAGTTACAAACTTATAATAATTCTAAAATATAAATAAATTACAATTTAATTAAGTATATGCCATTATAGAATTTAGCTAATGTGGTAAATTATTTATTTTATAATATTTTTCATATTGGCCAATAGAAATATAAGTTTCCATATAATTAAAACAATGGACCCCACATCTATTTTAAAAAGCATAACTGCTCAAATTTAAAAGGTAGGGTTGTCCAGAAAATTACAATAGTTTCCAAGGGTCCTGTGCAATTTACCGAATAAAATATTAGTATTAAATGGTTTGCAAATTGAACATGAACTTACTTATGAGACATTTTTTATAAACCAATTAATAAATGGATTTGTGGATTAAACCTAGACTTCGACATGAATATAAATAGATTAAACAGATCCCACTTGTTTACTATTAGTGTTAAGTTTTGCTAATATAAACTCATTTATAATTATATTGTGTCTGGATACATAGATTGAAATCCCAAATTACTAGCTCTAATGCTTCATAATTTAAAAGAATAAGAGGAATGGAGTAGATTAAATAAGGTTTCTTCCAAGGAAGTGAAAGAAAAAGCTATTTATTTGACTAAGATGACAAAAAAGGAAACGAAGATAAAAGGAATGCTTCATTAAATTAACCTTCACTTTAAGAAAAAGAATCAATAGTTAATATACGTCACCTATTATGTATTTGTAATATATAAATATTAATAAGATTTTAATAAATGTAAATGATACAAAATATGGATGATAATTATTTTAAAAACTATATATTATATAATCATATATATTAAAATTTTATTAATATTTATATTACCATATATGTATAATATGCGACGTGTATCAACTAATGAATCTTTTTTTTTTTTTTTACTTTGTATTGAGTGAAACATATATTTCAATATTTCCATAAAAAATTACATCCATTTCCACCTACTTAAAAGTTATTCTCTCCAATACTATAGGAATTGAGCTTAAGAACTCCCTTCACTTTCTGCCACTTTCATTTGCACCTGGACTACATCTAAAATATGAAATGTGTACAAAACCATCTTGATGGAGCAAGGGCAAGAATGCTCGTTGCCTACTGTTCTTTCCTCCGTTCATGCACTTTGGTCTCGTGCAGGCAAGACACGATTTGCCGGCTGCTTTTGCTAATAGATTAATTGGCGCGCTAAGAAAAGTAAATCTTCCGCGGCCATGTTTGACCGTTAGCCGATATATTTAAGAAAGACTTCTTCAACAACAATGGGCAATTGTCTGTCGGCACCATTATGCTGTTTTTATTCTGACTGCCACCATGGCATAGGTTCGATGTTTTGACTGTTTTCTCTCTCTAAGGGATTGATTAAAAAGAAAAAAGAAAAGAAAAATAAAAGATTGAGTTTTTGTGTTGTTAAGTAGCAACGCCTCAAATCAAACATTGTTACATGAACAAGATCGCATTTAGAAATAGGAAAACTTGACGTGGAAAAATATATTACCACATCTCATCACATAAAATATGTAAATGTACTTACCACAGTGATCCTATCAATGTGCGAATTAAACAAATTATGTTAAAGACATGATATTTATATAAGACTCGTATGTTATCGGTATAGGCTTGGTTTAGGGTAAATTTATTTTTATCTTTTTCTGTCTTTTTAGTATCTTTTTATATATATTCTAACTTGGTGCTTTTCTAAGAATAAAATTCAAAAAGATGAAAAATATAAATACATATATATCTCTCTTATAAAATTAAAATATCTCAAAAAATTAAAATCTTGCCTTTAACTTTATTTATTTTTACAAAAATATCAATTAAGGTTTTTTTTTTTCTCATAGTATAAACATTCTTTTGAAAATCTTTTCTCATTAAATTACGTGAATTTTAAATTCCCAATTTACATATCTCAATTATCACCCTTCATTATAATTATGAAATCAAAATAGATAAGATAACAGATACAATTGTTTTTCAAACATCAAATAATAAATAGATATAGATAAAAAATTAAAAATAAAAAAGTCAATCCAAACGGATTCTTAATTTGTTACTAACTACTTCTAAAATATAATTTCTATCTACAAATTTTTAGAGCAACTTGAAAATATTAATGTTGATTCTACTTGATTTTGGTTTAAACAAAATAATAAATAGTTTATATTATCACCAAATAAATATAAATCAACTAAAAAATGATGATTGCTATTATATAGAATTAGTTTAATATAGCATACATTTAATGCGTTATCCGACCTCACCTACGCCTAATGCACAAGGTACAATGATTACCATTGCATATTCATAATGTAGTATTAATATATATATATATTATATGTAAAGACTCAGAATACTTGCTAATAACCATAATTATATAAATATCTTCATAAACTCTCATAATACTATTGTCAATTACGAAATCCAAATGAAACATGATAGAAAAGGGTCTTTGTAAAATAACTTGATTAGCTCTCTTATGTAGAAAAGAAAACTTGAGAGCCTTAAAATCCAATATTTGATCTAATCATTGAATCTATAATACTCATAGCTACTATCAATCCCACTTGTATAATATAAATCATAACTAATAGTTCATCATATGAATCAAAGAAATCCTCGTCACATGGAAAAATAAAAGGCAAATGAGATGATAAAACCCAGCACATAACTACTATACAAATACATAAATATGCCATAATAATTGATTATAACCTATATTTTACTATATGCAACAAATAGATTCATTAAGATATTGATGTTTAGAAATACAAATCACAACCCTAATAGTTTGAGGCTCAAAATGACTCAAATTCCACTTTAAGATGTGTTAAAACCATAGCTCAGCACTATAACAAAATATGACTAAGCCTATAAACCTATTATTTGTGAAATAGTTGTAAGGCTTGATTCTGTTATGGTCTATGGAAATGCTACTCATCTCACATTGAGTTTGTCACCTATTATCATGTTACGGGAGCATTGAGTTTGTCACCTACTATCATGTTGCCAGTTCCATCTACAATGCTCTAATCTCTCTACAATTAGCATAATATTGTAACTTCCTTTTAATATATATCAAACATGATGTCCTCATGTCTACAACACACTACGTCACTACATCACCTTGGCACCTAATCTAACAACTTCACTTGAGAGTTTGGGACCACTATCCTCTTGTCCATGACTGTTACCTTCAAGTTCGAGTGGCCATGTACAAACAAGTTTCATATTAATAAGCTAGATATTAATAATTTGATTCACTATCTGATTATGTACAATTAATATACATTAATAGCTATGATTCAATGTACATTCAATATATGAAGGTTTAATACTTAATTTAATTTAAGATATAGGAATCATAATATTAGAACTAGATTTCTCACTTAATCTATGATTGAAAGCTTAAGGAAACCATCTAAGTACTTAATAAGCACAAGGCGAGACAAGAAAAAGGCTTGATCAATCGAGGAAAGTGGATTGATTGACCATAGGCTAGGGATCAATTAAACTACTTGGTCAAGGAGAAGCCCCAATCAACTATAGGTTGAGGGTTGATCAACATTAAGCTAGAGTGGGGCCCAATTAGTCACAAATTGAGACTGTTAAATAAGTTCTATTTGGGCTTTGACCTTAGATTCAATTCTTTGTTGATACCAATTGATTTTAATGGGCTAAAATACAAGGATTACATTATAGTTTCTTCCTAAATCATCAATTATTCTTTAATTAATAAAGATTGAAACTTATTCTTTGATGGTCTATTTCTTATATTTTTCAAACATCCATAATTTATAAAATTTCCTAAATTCCAGGGAAAGGGAAAACAAAGAAATGAAAAGCATAAGGCTTAATCCCCTTTAAAATTTACTTGCTAGACTAAATAACCCCTGAACGAATCCTTCAAATCTTGATACCTCAAAACGCAATCCTTTTCTAGGATGAGATTTCTATTAAGATTCAGGAAAAAATTTACAAAAAACACAATATTGCTTACCTTTCCTTGTGGATTCTTACAACAATCCATGAGTTTTTGATTCTAAAAACACCCTAAAGAATTCGAAAGATTTGAAACCCTTAATACTTGCATTGAAGGGGAATTCTTAACATATCAGTGAAAGACCTTACCTTTCATTGCTAAAAGGGGGAAAAACCTTGCACTTTGAAAGAAAACAGACACTTGATCGACTAAGAAAGGTATTAACTCCGTTCACTCTATGGAGACCAACAGTTTTATAAAGAGGAGAATAGAAAGGACGTGTTTTTTACTTTGGCTTAATCTAAAGTTGCGAAATCCATTATGTCATGGTTGGTATGCAGGAATGATATGGAATGGATTGGATTGAAATTATTAGAATGGAATGGAAATGGATTGAATGAAATCATTATTGGAAAGATAAAATCAATTCTCGTGTTTGGAAATGTTCATAAAAGGGAATGCATATAAAATAGTATTTGTTAAAACAATCCTTCATTGTTAAATGTAATAATGAAATTAAAAGGTTAAATATGTAATTTCATTTATGATCTTTAAAAAGAGACTGGAATGGAACCTCGATTCTACCATCTCAAAGGCAAAATTGAATTTCCTCTTACGGGAGAAATCGACAATTCTAAAAAATAAATGATTCTAGCTTTTAAAAGTATATCCAAACATAGAAAAAGAGGAAAATTTGAAGTTGCAATTCCATTCCAAGTTCATTCATGCATACTAAACAAACCATTAGATTAATTTTCGGAAGAAAAAAGAGTAGAGCAAATTACCTTTTTGCCATTGTTTTTCAACTGCTTATTAGGAGCATTTTATGTTTCATGGATGTCATAAATTAAAAATTTCATCACATATGTTTTTAAATTATTATGAGATATGTCAAATTAAAATGAAAAATAAAGTATGTGTGGTACTTGTATATGTTATGTAAATTTATATATTATCTTTTGATAACCTTTTATGATATTTAAAATAGTTGTGAAAAATAACGTGAGTTCATTCAAAATTTTATTGCAATCAAACAAGGAAAATACATCAATTATTTAAAATCTAACTAATAACTTGAAACCATAAAAATGCATTATCCTATTTATATAACATGACTATTATCGTCAATGATAATTCTTTGGGGTTCATGCAAATTAAATGAGGCTTAGAAGGGCTCAAAGTATGGTCAATAAAAACAAAATGAGCTAAGAGAGTGTCCGGGGTTGGACTCTAGTGTTTTACACTCCAACATTCAAGTTACTAAAGTAAAGATAGAAAAATTCCCAAATAACAATATCAGTTTAAATACCTAGAAAAAATTTTAAATTCCTTAAAAAAGGAGCTCTTTGAATCCTTTTAAAATGTGAAATTAACTATTAGGATTGCAACAGGGATACAAAAGTCCTCTATCCTAATATTTTAAAATATTTTCATAGAAAATATGTTGCTCGCTTGACATATGTCAAAGAATGTTGGTGTAGGTTCCCTTCTATTTTTAATTATGATCCTTATGAGTTGAAATGATGCTTGGAGGTTTAAGGACAAAAAACCATATATAGCAGCTATCTTATTATATGTATATAGATTCTACATGCCATATAAGTACATGTTATTAATGACATTTGCATCTAAGTACTATTATTAAATTAATATATATATTTCCTAATAAATAAACAGTAATGTAAAAGTAATTATGTGCACCCCCTCCCCGCCTTCTCTCTCTCTCTCCCCATCTTCCATTAAACCTCATTGATGTAAGTTAAAAAGAAAAAAAGGAAAAAAAAAAAAAGAAAAAAAAAAGAAGAAAAAAAACATAAAGGGTCAATGATAGCCATCTCTCGACAATCATTTGTCTCTCTACTCCTCCATTTTGTTTGGGTGGGTGGAAATCAATACAAAATAATGGAACCATAGAAATAAAAAGACAATATAATGAATCTAGTAAAAGTAAGTAGAATTGTTTGAAAACGAACGAATTTTAGTAAAGGGGAGTAAAATTGTTTCCACTTTGAATCATTTTTCATTTACTTTTAAATTGGAGAGAAATAAAAGAAATGACTAAAAAGGTTAGAAAAATACAATAATACCCTTAAAATAGAGGGAAATAAGAGAGAAGAAAATTGTTAAAGTTTTATTTTGTTTGGTTTACTTAGAAAACATTTCCATCCCTTTCTTTTCATTTTTACTTGTCATATCTAAACAAGGGAAGAATTACATTTTATTTTTTTTCTTTTTCTTTTCGGGACATTTTTATTACATGTCTCTTATCTTAATTTTTGCCAAACACAACAATCTATCTCATTCTCGTGATATTTGTCTATAGAATAATAACCATTACTCCATTAGACAATTTAAAACAATAAAACGTAATAAGCCTCTCTCCATTATAAGGTACCTACCCCCCCTATTCAACAAATTTTTGATGTGGAAGAAGTTTAATTTCTTGCAATTAATCAATTTAGAATATGCCTTCTTGATATGTAGTCTCAGTTTTAAATTGGAATCACGAATAAAGGTAAGATCTTTACATGAATATTAAAAGGATATGGACAACCCCTTGTAAACACCCATTTTTGCCCTAGGAGTCAATAATTTTTTAATAATAATCAATTTTTAATTTTTCTTAATTTTTCCTAATTTAGCATAAAAATAATAAAAATGTTCAAAAAATAAAAATAAATAGGGAAAACACTTCAATTTGAAAAATGATTTCAGAAATAGCAATAAATAATAAAAAAACAAATTTTTACAAATTTTTGAAATTTCAAAAAAAACAAAAAAAAAGAAAAATTGCATTGCATATATTGCAATTTTTCGAAATAAATAAAATCGCGAAAGTGGGCTAGCCCAGCTGGTCAGACCATGGTTAGGCGCGCGCGTGGGGGGGCTCGGTCAAAAAGTTCGAATCGCGGAGGAAGCAGTTTCCCGCGTTTTTGCAATTTTTCGACTTATCCAGGACACGTGGCCCCAGCTTTAAATTTTGGCTGGAAGAAACGCACCGCCGGGCCCCCCGCGTGACCCCCCTTTTTTCTCCCTACCTCGACCCCCCGAGATCCCCGGCCCGGAAAAAAAAATTCGTTTTTTTCCGGCCCGTTTTTTTTGTTTTTTTTTTTGAAAAAAAACCCAAAAAAGATCTTCAAAAAAAAAAAGAAAAAATTTATCAAATTAAAATCAAATCCAACAAATCGTTGGTTTGGGCCCCGAATGGGGGGTTGGGTTTTTTTAAACCAAAAAATCAATAAATTTCAATCGGGGGAAAAAACCCCGAGCTTACCCAGCTCGGTTTTCAAGCGCCTATAAATGAGGGGAGTTTGAGGAAGAAAAGGAAGAAAAGTTTTCAAAATTTTGCGAGAGAGAAAAAAAAAGGGAGGTAGATCGGGGGAAAAACCCAAAGTTGCGACCCCCGATGGGGTTTTGGGGAGGCCACCCAAGGGGGGCGTTCTGGGAGAAAACCCGCCCCCCCCAAAGGGAAATTTCCGCCCCCTCAAGAAGTTAGGATTGGGGACATTCCCCCGGGCCGGGAAAAGGGACCGCCGGAACGCCTGAACGACCCAAACCCCCCAGCCGTTTTCCCCCCCCGGCCCCAAATTTTTTTCCCCGATAACCCGACCCCCCCGCACCCCCCCGGGGCCCAAAGTAAGTCGGATTTTCCGGAATTTTTTTTTTTTATTTTTTTAAATTTTGTTTATTTATTTATTCTGAAATTTAATTAATTAATTTTTTTTTGGTTTTTTATTTTATTTTTGGGTTTTTTTAAAAAATTTAGGAAAAGGTAAAAATTTTGTTTTTTAGTTAAAAATTTTGAAAATAAAAAAATTTAAAAAATTTTAAAAAAATTTAAAAATAAAAATTTAAAATAATAAAAAAAAAAAAAAATTTAAAAAAAATTTTTAATAAAAAAATTTTTGGAAAATAAATCAAAAAAATTTTAATGTCAAATAGGTTTGGGATAAAAAAAAAAAAAAATTCCCAAAAAAAATCACAAAAAATTCCCCAAAAAATAAACGAAAATCAAAAAAAAAAATTCCCAAAAACCCACAAAAAATAAAATTTTAAAATCAAAAAAACAAAAAAAAATCATAAAAAAATAAAAATAAAAAAAATTTTTTTTTAGTTTTTTGAAAAATCATTTTCTCAAATAAATCAAAAATTGATTTTTTTCCCTAAAAAAATCTTTTTTAAAAAAATGAAATCAAGTTTAAAAGGCCCTTAGATTTTTTTTAGGGGGGAAAACCCCCAAAAAAAGGGTTTAAAAAAAATTAAAATGGGGAAAGAAATTTAAAAATTTAAAATTCCCAAAAATTACACAAAAGATTTTCGAAAAAGGAACAAACCGGACTTGTTTGATTTTTGATTTCCCGGTACTAGGACCCATTCGGGTCAACCCTTTTTAAAAAAAATGAAAAATCCTTTTTTCTAAAATTTTAATTAAAAAGAAAAAAACAAAAATAAAGAAACACAATGAAACACATTTCTAAAAATTAAAAATTTTTAGGAATTAGGTGGTAACCGTTTTTTTGGTTTTTTTAAAAGGGTTTTTGCCTCCGGACTTAGAAACTTTGGTTTTCCCTTTTTCTCTTCTCAAAAAACAAAAAAAAGGAAATAACGACGACTATAGTTTCCAAAAATTTAAAATAATCCGCTCCTTTAGGGCTTAATTAAAATTTTTTCCCCAAAAACAAATTGGGTTGGGGGCTCCAAAAAAACAAAAAAATTTTCCCTCAAGTCGGGATCTAATTAAATGAGCATGGGTTTAGTTTTGATCGGATTAGGAATGGGAATTAAAAAAAATTTGACTCAAGGGGGGGCGACTCCACGGGGGGAAACCCCCCCGCAAAGGGTAGCCCCCTGTATCTCCCCCAAACTTTCTCTTTTAAAAAAAAAGGGGTTTTAAACATTTCTTTGTTACTAACTTTGAGGGTTTTAAATTAGATTTTTGTTTCTTTACCGTGGGGGTTTTGCTGCAAATAGGGTGTGAGTTGTTTCGGGAACCCGGGGCCGGGCCCAAAAAAAATTTTAGACGGGGAGCCTTTTTGAGGTTTCCCGGGGGAAAGGGGAGGTTTAATTTTCCCCTTGGGACCGATTTTTTCAAAACCCCCCAATTTCTTTTGATTTTTGGGGTAAAAACCCATTTCCCCGAGGAATTTTTGGGGAGGCCATAGAGCCCCCGGGGGGAAACCCTTTAAAAAACCAACCTACTTGCTTTTATAAAATCGGTTTGGGGGTTGGAAAAAATTTGGGTGAAAATAAAATGGTTTGTTATTTTGTCCCTTTGGGGTTTAAGGGCTTTTTCCCTTAACATTTTCATAGTTCTGTTTTAAATAAAGGTTTTTTCCTATTGTAAAAGATGGGCCCACAGTGCAAATCGAACCCCCTCCTCCCCAAAAGAGATTCCGGGTGTACAAACCTTTGGACCAAAATTGGTACTGGACCCCTGGTTTACCTTGTCAAAACCCCGGGGAAAAGGGTTCACCCAAAAGGAAAATGGGGGCCCCCCCCCTTCACTGACTAAGCAAAAGGCGGGAAATTTTCCTATGGTCCGGGCCATGCTCCAGTTTTGGGAAAATCGAGCCCCCCAACTTTCTTCATGGGCCGCATGAGATCCCCCCTTTCCCGGGGGTACACCCAGTTGCTACCGGCTTTCCAGCACTGAAAATGATCAGATTTACACCCCCGGGCCTCGAAAAACCGGCCAAACCCCCCCCCCTTTTAGTTTGACTGCTAGGGTTTTGAAAAAAAAAGGGGGTCAAAAAAAGCCCCGGAGGGCTGAATGGGTTTTTGCAACGAATGGTTTAAATTAAAAAAGCCTGGTTTATTGCCCCCCCCCCAAAACAATGGGGGCAAAAAGGACTTTCCCGTTGGAGCCCTAAGATTACAGACAAGAAGGGTGAACCCCCTTTTATCTTGCAGCCTTTGCCACCATTTTTTTCCCCACCCGGACCTTCTATAAATTTACTACCGGGTTGCAGAGCTGGTAACCCCAAAACCTGGAAAGGGGGGATCTTACATCCCGGCTCTACTGGCTGAACAGATCCGGAATTTGAATTTCCTTAAGAAGAAGGGCCATGGGATCCTCCCTCCAGCATCAACCTTCTGCTTAAAATGGTTCGTAAGCCCCTCAAGTGCTTCGGGCTGAACATGGTCAGGAAAAAACCCAGCCCAAAAAGGTGGATCTGGGGGGTCCTTTAGAAAAGGGGGAAGTTTAAAACCCAGACATTACCAGCCACAGTTGGGTAGATCTGCTTAGAAGCCTTACGCCCAAAATATTTAAAGGACACCCCGGTGGAGTTGTTTAAAAAAAAATCTCTTTAAACCCGCAGTATTTTCCCAAACAGTCCCTTTTTCGGGATCAACGGATGTTTCGGATTTCACCCCCAACTTGTAGCCCCCCCAAATTTCCCGGGACCGTCCAAAGAAATAGTTTATGGGGCCCTTTACTCGAAGCAATCACCTTTGAGTCCCAAAAATTTCCCCCCTTTGGTAGCCCCGGGGAAAAAAATTTTTCTAAGCTGGGAGAGGTCCCAAAACATTTTGGGGAAACCCCGAATCAAAGCCCGAATGTGGATCCGGCGAGCTAGAAAGGGGGAAGTGGGGGGAAAAAACCCAGCCACCCAGAGAGTTTGTAAAACCGGGCAAACTTTTACCAAAAAAGGGGGGGAAAAAGCTCCCCCGGGGGTTTCCGACGTCCCCCCCAAAAACCAGATAAGTTTAATCCGAGACAGAAAATCTACCTGGAGCAGTAAGGCCCGGGGGGAATTTTACTTCGAAGCTCAAACTATAAGAAAAAAAATCTGGAAGGGGCGCTTCAAAGGAAACTGACCAAAAAAAACAAGGCCCCGGAAAACACAATTAGAGAAGTGCCAAAACTAAAGGGGAAGGAACTAGAAGCCATCATCCGTGGGGGCCCGAGCCCCCCTAAGGGAAAACCAAAAGGTAGGAAAAAAAAGAGCTTTTTTTGTAATTTTTTCATTTTTATTTTAACTCCAAAATTATTAAAAAAAGTAAAATTTTAATAATACCCTTGTAAAAACCGTTTCAAACCCTTTTTTTCTTTTAGCATCCGGTGGGCACATGATATTTTTGCATCCATCATACTAAAAAAAAAAAAAAATGCGCCCCCAAATATCAAAAAAGCTTCCAAGCAAAAAACCCAAACCCAAAAAAGGGCCCCGTCCTTACGCGCTCAAGAGAAAAAAAAGGCCAACAGCAGTGACAACCGCCAAACACCCAACGGTGAAGTTTCCTCAGAATCTAGGTCATTCCTAGAGCAAAAATCCCCAGTTGGCTGCCCAGGTTCCCCTTTTTTGACGAAAACATCGGCCCCCCCTGGCAACACCCAGCCGGCTCAAAAAAGAGTATTCGGGGCCAAAGGAAGGGAAAAAAAACCCCAATGGGAGGGACAAAACCTTTGGGGAATTTCGAAGAAATCAATTCCCCCCTTTAAAACCCAAAACCCTTTGAGTATGGGGCCGAAAGGTTTGGCCAAAAGGGGGGCCCCACCTTTTTGGGAAAAGGAAAAAATAAAAAAAAGGGGAAAATGGGGGGAAGCCCAAAATTTTTCCGAAACTCAATGACAAGATAAAAAATATTGAAAAAGGCCCCGAGGGTTTTTTTAAAAGGGGAACATAACCTCCAGAAAACGGGGAAAAAAGGGATACCCTAAAAAATTAAAAACCCCGATTTTGAAAATTTTGATGGGCCCGGGGGGCCCCAAAAAGGGTTTCCAGGCTAATTTCCCCGAAAAAAGAGCAAGTTTGCTAAATTTTCGATCAACTCATGTCCAGGGCCTTTCCCGGACAAACCCCGGGGCCCCCCCCATTGGTCTGGTATGGCCCCAACCCGCTTCAACATTGGGCAACACCTGGGAAAAAAACTAGCCCGGGCCTTTTATGATCAATACAATTTTAAAAATGAAGTTGCCCCATCTGTTTAAACCCATCTGGGGGGGGCCCCCGAAAAAAAAACTTACGAGCCCCTTAAGGAAAATTTTCTCAGCGCTGGAGGGCCCCAAACCGCCGGGTAGCCACTCCGGGTTTTAAAAAGGGAAATTTACATCCATATTTGTCAATCCCTTTGGGCAAAACTTACTTTTCACCCTTTGGGGTAGGCCAGAAAATCCCCAGTTTTGCGAAGTAGTGGCTTTCAGGTTGCAGGATCGGAAAACCCCTCCCACTGGAGGGTTCCCCAAACAATGGAAAACCCCCTAGGGTCCCCCCAAACCCAAAAAAAACCCTTTGGAGGGGAAAAAAGGGGTTAAAGGCCCACAGTCAGTAAATGCATTCTTGTAAGGCAAAGGGGAAAAAAACCCGGGAATTTTTGGGTAAAATTTTCCCCAACCCCGAATACCCCAGCCCAAACCAAAACCTTTCACGGGTCTTTTCAGGGCGCCAGGCCCCCAAGGGAGTTCACTCCAATCCCCATACCCCCTCAATCCCCGGTTTTTTCGCCCGGGTTTTGAGGGAGACAACTTGATTATTTTTTGGGAAACCCCCCAAAAGACCCATACCCGGCCCCAAGAAACTTCGACTCCAAAAATAAGTTTAACTATAAAATGGGTCAAAAGAGGGGACTCCCCAAATAGGTGCTGGAGGCTCCCGGGCCCAAAAACCCAAAAACTTGATTGACGAGGGTTTATTTCAATTGGAAATTTTTTGAACCCCCCAACAAACCCAAAGTCAAACCCCAACCCCCCTTTCCCAATTTACAGGGGCCCACCATCAACATGAATTTAGTTAGAAGGGTCGCTCCCAAAAAAGCCCCTTTAAACAGGGTTTTTGGCTGGAGCAACCCTTTGGGGAGAGAATCCAAAGGGAACAAATTAAAGGGAAAATGGTTTTTTCCGGGGACCCCAAAGGTTGGGGAAATTTGGGGAATCACAAAGGGGGTTTCAGTACCTTTGGGAAACTTTTCCCTTAAAACCCCGACTTGGAAAAAAAGGGCCGCCCTTTGGGGGTGGGGGCCGGAATTTGAGAAGCAAGACAATCTAGCAAAGGAAGAGGGGAAAAAACCCCTCAACATGATCAATTCTCAAAAAGCCCCGGGTTATACGATGCTATGAGGGAAAAATCGTCGAGGTGCAAATTTCCCCCGGGGGAAAAAGGTTTTTGGTTTTCCCCAAAGTTCCCCCCAACCCGCAGAGAATTTTCAAGGCTGCACCATTCGACTATGGGCCCTCGAACAAGGGGCAACCCCTATAGTGGGGGTTTTCACCCGCTCTGGGAGATTAAGAGGGGGCACGGGCCAAAATCTATCTTTACCAAAAGGGTCAAATAAACTTTCCCCTCCAAAAGAGCAAGGGGAAAAGGGAGACCCCTAAACCCAAAAAACTATTCCTAGTGGCCGGGGCAATGCCCCCTCCCAACCCCCTGAAAAACGAATTTAAAACCCCCCCAAAATTGCCCATTGGCAACCGAATTATTGGGGGTCGAACCAAGCAACAAAAAACCAAGGGTTCCCCAGTGGGAGAGCCTTTGAAGGGGGCCCAAAAAGAGACATTGTTTGGGGGGAAATGAACCTAAACCCTTTGGAAAAGGGTTTTACCAAAATATTTCCCCATCTCCTTCCAGGGCCTCGACATCCCAAGGAACACCGCGGGGAAAACCCTCTCTTTTCATTCATGGGCTTTTTTCAATTTCAATAAAAAAAAAATGGGCCAAAAGGGGAAAAACCAAAAAAACCTTCATCACAAAATGGGGGAAATTTTTTTACAAAATCATGCCCTTCGGGCCCAAAAAAAACCCGGGGGAACTATTAAGACCATGGGCCCCCTACTTCACGACATTTTATGCATCGGAGGGTTTAAATATGTTTGACGACATGAAGCCAAAAACCAAAAAGGGAAAGCCATTAAAATCCTGAGGGAAAATTTTCAAAACTAGGAAGTTTAACTTAAGGTTTAAAACCCAAAAATTACTTTCGGGGGTTTTCAAAGGGGGAAATTTTTAGGGGTTTTTTCCCTCACCAAACATTTAAATTTAACCCGACAAGGTAAAGTCCATATTAGATTCCTTCCCCCCCTTTCCCTTAAAAAAGTAAAACTTCTGGGGGAAAAAATTTTATATCCTTTTTCTCAAATTTACCGAAAAATCCGGCCCTATTCCTCTGTTAAAAAACGCCGAATAAATGGGGCACAATGTAAGAACTTTAAACAAACAAAGACATTTTTATAAAACCCCCTCTTAATAGTTTCCCAAACAAAGGGAAAACCCCTTTTTCTTTTAAACCCCCCATAAAATCCCCGAATCCATGGGATTTTGTTTGGGCCCAAAAAAAGAAAAGGGGGAAAAAATCCCCTATATTTTTTTTGAGCAAAAGTTCACAATGGGGAAAAAAGGGAATCAAGGTGAAAACTTTGTCTTTTTAAATTTGGGGCATTTTTAAACGACTAACAAAAAAACCCCTTTTTAAAAAATTTTAGCTTTTCAAGAATAAAACCCCTTTTAAATTTTTCAAAGAAGAAAAAATTTTTTTAAATTTAAATGGAAATGTTTTTAATTTGGGAAACAGTATTAAATAAAAATCGATAAAGGGGAAACCTTAAACCCTCATTGGCCAACACCCTTCAAACAAACCCAAAAAATTAAATTTCCAATTTCCACGAAAATTTAAATTTTAAAATAAATTAAAATTAGGAACAAAAAATTGGGGGGAAAAATTTTTCGACCCCCAATTATTCTTTTGGGTTGGGGATATTGAATCCCAACCCCTAAAAATTTAAAGGGCAAATTAATTTTCCTTAAAACCAATAATAACCAAAAAAACAAATTTTTTTGGCCTCAAATCCTCCCCCAAAAAATCCCCCGAATTAAATTTAAAAACTCTTTCCCCATCATACTACAAAAAAAAGGGGGAAAACAAAAATAAAACCCCCAAAATTTTCCGGTTTCCAAACAACACTTTACAACCCCGTTGAATTTAACAATCCCCTTCAATTTAAACCCCCAAAATTTAAATCATTTTTCCCGATGCCCAACCACACTACTCCGTATTTTAAATAAAAAGGGGGGCCAATTAAAACCCCTGAAAAAACACGAAAGTCCCCCTTTTTTTTACAATTGAAAAGAAAAAATATAACCCTGGGATCAGACACAAAAACCCTTTCCCCCAAAAATAAAAACCCAAATCTACAAAATAACCCAAAAAAAACTCAAAGGGTTCAATCATTTTTTTTAATTTCTAACCTACAAAAACATAGACCCCCTTTAATTTGGGCAAAAATAAACATGCAACTCATTTAAAAATACATAAGGGGATTGGGCCTAAAATAACCAATTTTCCCAAAAAAAAAAAAGGGTTTGGGATTATTGGTTTAAACCCTGGATTGGAAAATTTTTTAAAGTAGTTAACACTTCCAAACTTCCAAGTTAAAAACCCAAAACCGGGTCAATGCCCACCCCCCCAAAAACTACATTTGGGTTTTCGGGGCCTCCTTTTTCCCCCCCTAATTGAAATAATCCGGCCCCTTTACCCCCCAACCATCCAATCCCAGATTTATACTTTCATTAAAACTTTACCAAATTTAAAAACCATCCCTTTACCAATGTCCCCAAAATAATACCGCCTTAAAAACATAATACCCTATTAAATTTCCCAGTCATCATCACCCAAAGGTTTCCAAACTCAAAAATAAATCATGAAAGGGTTTTTGTCAACAAACCCCATAAAACCCCAAAAAAAAAACCCCCAAAAACCCTCAAATGAAAAAACCCTAAAACACTAACAAAAAAATTAAAAAGAACATCGAGAAAAAGACAACAACTTAAAGTTTGGGACGAAATTTACCATTTGCTCTCAGGTTATAAAATTCAATTTAAAAACATCGGGACTTCCCCTTACTCATTTGGGATATTAAAAACATCTACCATGGAATTTTTGATACCACATTTAAATCGTCAAAACTCAATTAACAAATCATTGGGGAAAGAAAACTTTATCAACTTAATTTGATTTTTTTAAAGAAGACTTTTCCGCCTATTCATTCAGGGTTTCCAACAAGGATCCCACCCTTTAACAAGAAAAAAGAAACCCCGGGACTTCAAAAGGGGGGGTTATCCAAGAAAAGTTCTCCCAACGCCCAAAATCCAAGGGGAAAAAAACTCCAAAAAAAAAAACCCCTTTTTGGGGAAAAAGGGTTTTTTCAGGTGGGCCAAAAATTAACTCAAATTTTGGGCCAAATTGAGAGACCCCGCAACAAATTGTAAAGATTCTATCCTTTAAAGGGAAAATTGAAATTTTTCCAAATTTTTTTGAAAGCCCAAAATTTTTATACAAATTCTTATTGATTTTTAAAATTTTCACAAAACAAACCAATATCCCTTAATGGGCAACAATCCCAATCAATTTTTCCCCACAATAAAATAAACCCCAAACACATTACCCACCACTTTGTCAAAGAAAAAAACACTAAAATGAAATGAACTTAAGTAATTTTATATAATTTTTTCTACTCCTAACATTAAAACCAGCGCATTATTAATAACATTACCATTAAAAACTTTGTCCCTAAAAAAAACACATCAAAATTTTCCCAAACCATTTCCCAAATTAAAAAAAAAAAGCAACAAAAAACACAAAATTATTTTTTGGTTTCTATCCCAAAAAAAGGGAAGCATATTAAAATTTGGTTAATATAAAACCCACATGAAACAACACACCTGCTTTTTAAAACCCCTTTTAAAAAAACCCCCAAAAAGTCACCAAATAACACTTTCTAGACATTTCCTTTAATAGGTTAGCACCCAATATGGGGACTTTTCCCCAAAAAAAAAATTTTCAAGGTCAGCTCATAAAGGGGAACCTTTTTAGACAATTTTTATTTTAAGGTTTTTCACTCTTCAATTTCCTAAAAACCCAAACCAATTTGTCACCCCCAAAAGGGGGCTTTCCCAAAAAAAAACCCTTTTTCCAGGGCACTTTATAAGGGGACCTTTTTAAAAATTCTATTTAGGTTATCACCGGGGCATTTTCCAAAATTTTTAACCCAATTATAAACCCAAATCATTTCCAAAAACCTTCCATCACCAAAAACCCTTTTTAACAGTTCTATTGGGTTAGTCAGCCCAAAGGGCACTTTCCTAAAAAAATCAAGTTAGTACCCAAAACCCCCCAAAAAACCTTTTTGGCACCAAAGGGGCACCTTTTAGCCTAACAAATTTTATACCCAAACATTTTCCTAAAAATCCTTCTCAGGGTCACTCAAAGGGCCCCTTTTGAACATTTCCACAGGTTAGTCCCCCAAAATGGGCATTTCCAAAATCTATTTTAAGGGTTAAGCCCAATACCCACTTTCCAATTCTCCCCATTAGTCCCTTACACTTTTTGAAAGGGAACATTACCTTAATTGTTAGGGAAATCTTCAACCCAGATTACCTCTTGGGGGATTTTCCAAAAACCAAATTTAAAAAGGCAAAAAAAGGGGCCCTTTTTTTTTGTCTTTGTATTAAGTTTTTTTAAAATTTTCCAAAAAGGGGGACGAAACACCCCCTTTTCCCTGTCAAAATTTTTTAAAAAAAACAATTTTTAATTTTCCAATTTTTTTTCAATTACAAAAATAAAAAAAATTTCAAAAAATAAAAAAAAATAGGGAAAAACTTCAATTTTAAAAAAATTTTAAAAAAGCAATAATTAATAAAAAATTTTTACAAAAATTTTTTTTTTTTTTAAAATTTCAAAAAAAAAAAAATTGCATTTCATAAGCAATTTGAAATAAAAAAATCAAGAAGAGAGATCAGAATTGCGGGAGAGAGAGAAAAGGGGTGTAGATCGGAGGAAACCCAAAGTTGCGACCGCCGATCGGAGTTGAGGCCACCGAGGGAGGCGTTCGGGATAAACCGCCACCACCATCGGATTCAGCACCCTCAAAAAGTTAGGGTTCGACACTTCAAACCCCGCCGCAAAAGACCGCCGGAACGCCGTGAACGAGCCAACCCCACCGCGTGTCCGACCGAATCCGGGCCCGACCCGATTTCGACCCGACTGGGCCCAACCCGCGCACCGACACCGGACCCAGGTAAGTCGGATTTTTCGGATTTTTTATTATTTTTTATTTAATTAATTTTTTTTTATTTATTTATTCTGAATTTTAAATTTAAATTTAAATTTTTTGTTATTTATTTATGTGTTATTTTTAATAAATAGGAAATATAGAAATTTAGATTTTTCTAGAATTTAATAATTTTAGAAAAATAATAAAAAATAATAAATAGATAAATAAAAAATAAAAAAAAAATAATAATAATAATAAAAAAAATAAAGAAAAATAATAAAAAAAATTAGGAAAATAAATCATAAAATTTTAAGTGTCAAATAGGTAGATTAATAAAACCAAAAATTCCCAAAAATCACAAAAATTCCCAAAAATCACGAAAATCAACAAAAATTCCCAAAAACCACAAAAAATCCCTAAGAATTCTCAGAAATCACAAAAGTAAACAAAAAAAATCATAAAAAGATAAAAAAATAAGTTTTAGCAATTAGAAAAATCATTTTCCGGTTTTCCCCAAAATTTTAAAAAATCAAATTGATTTTTTCCCTTAAAAATAAATCATTTTCAAAATTAAAATTACCAATACACTAAAGATTTTCAAAAAAGCGAACTACGGATTTTTGATCCCGAGTAGCAGGGAGTAGGCACCAAATTGGTCAACCCATAAAATAAATGAAAAATCCTTTTTTTTTGAAATAAATTCAAAGACATAACAAAAATCAACAGAAACACAATGAAAACATTTCTAAAGATGAACAATTTTAGGAGATTAGGTGGTAACCGTAAGGTTTTTAATAGGTTAGCCTCCGAACTTAGAAACTCTGGTTTTCCCTTTTTCTCTTCTCACAAAAACAAGAAGAGGAAATAACGACGACTAGTAGTCCAAATTAAGACTAATCCGCTCCTTTAGTTTAATTCATTTTTTTCCCCAACAAAAAGTTGGGTGGCGACTCCCAAAAAATCAAACAAAATTCCTAACTCAAGTCGAGGATCTAGATTAAATGAGCATAGGTTTAGTTTAGATCAGATTAGGAATGGGAATTCAAAAATTAACTCGACACCCCTCAAGATATTTCACACCCTTTGATGGTTGTATTAGCTCTAGCCTTTTCATACTAGCATACAAGATCAAACTGTTATTCGCCACAATTCAAATAATGATTGATAAGAATGGAGTAAAGAAAGAACCCTCAATTGAAAAAATAGCTAAAAGATGCAAGAAGCAACATCTTTACATCAACTATTTATATCTAGGTACTAAAATGACATAATATAATTAAGAAAACTGTTTTTAAAATAACCAAAACCTAAAGAAAGCAATAAAAAATATTCATCATCGAAAAACCAATTTCAGCAATGGTCAATAGCACAACCATTTTGACATCTTTTTACCCACAAAAAAAGGGACACACTCTAAATATACAATCATGTTGAAGGCCATGTAGCTCCTATTGTGCAAAACCCCGACCCCAACACAGGCGTGTGGACCCCCATGTCCCTCCAAATTCTTACTCAAAACTACTTTCTTCACCCCCCAAGTTCTGTACAACCAAAGTATAATCATCTAAACACCTTAAATGATTACCAAATCTTTAATGAGCTCTAATTCATCTTCCATTAGTCAATTTCCCAAGACTTGCAACACCAAATTATGAAGCTCATTCATTCTCACTTGTGTTATTGGTTTTAAAAGGAATTTGATTTGTACCAATTATCTTATATGGTAATTCTTTATAAGGTTTTGAAACGAATTTGCGGCCTTGTTCCATATTCTATAAGGTTTGAGGTTAGGTTCCAAGAGTAGATTCACCTAATGGCTAGACACCGAATCAGTAAAAAGAATGAGATAATATATAATTAATAGATGAGATAATATATAATAATAGCTACCATATGTAAACTACTTTATAAAAAATAACAAGATAATCTTTTTTAAAAGGGAAAAATATAAATTAATTTTCAATGTTTGGAACCTTTAAGTTATAAACCTTTATTTATTTTCTATTTGAGTTCTTATTATTTACAAAAACATTCAAAAGTGTCTTCTATTATAAAACTGTTAGTTTTTCTATTAACTTGAACTTGTATTAATTTCTAATTCAACCACACAATTTTATTAAATAAATAAAATAAGAAAATGGTTAAAAATAGATTAAAGTAATTTAAAAAGTAAAGAAAATACAAAAATAATAAAAATGTGAAATAATAAAAATATATATATTAGTTAAATTAAAAAAAAAAAGATCCAAACCATCCCCTTGCCTTTTGATGGCCAAAATGGTCACTATTGTTTAGTGGGTCTGACCACTAGTGATTGTGGGTGGCGGCCAAACAAAAAAGAAAAAGAAAGAAAAAAATTAAAAGAAAAGAAAAAAAGGTAAGTAAAATCAATCAAATTGAAATCAAGTCATGTGACCCAAATTCAACTCGATCAAGTTTTTTATTTTTTTATTTTATTTTTGTATTCGGCAGTCATAGGTGGTCGCCTACCACCCACTAAACAATGGTGGTCATTCCGATCACCCCCTTGCAAGGGGGTGGTTGAATCTTTTTTTTTCTTCTAATTTTCTAGTTTTTTTTTTCAAATTTTTTTATTTTTTATTTTACTAAAATATATGTATTAATTTTTTTTTCATTTTCCATTTTTTAATTTTTTTTATATTTTCTTACTTTTAAAATTACCTTATTTATTCTTTAATCATTTTTTTATTTTATTATTTAATAAAATGTGCAAAAATGATTCAGAAATTGACGCGTGTCAAAGTTGATAGAAAAACAACAGTTTCATATGAATGATTCTTTTAAAAGTTTTTACAAATTAATAAGACTTAAATAATATAATAATAATAATAATTTTAAAAATAGAAAATATACTAAATGTTGAGGATAAATTTATACTTTTCTCCTTTTAAAAATCCTTCGATGCAACTCACTACCTCTTTCGAATCTCACAGGGTCACTCACCCTAACACAGTCGTCTAGGACCTTAAGCTATTTTGACAGGTTGGAAAAGTTGTTTATATGGATATCTAGAAACCTTCATTAAAGAAATGAATAAATCTAATGAAAAATTAATAGAAGATTGCATAAACATTCAAGTTATGCTACCACTTCATAGATGCCTAAAGCATCAAGCTTTTTTATGCGTCTTGATCTTTCTAAAGTATTATTTGCCATTTGAGAATTTGGGTGAGCTATCCATTCTATTGCCATTCGAAGGGTTTGGATCACATCCTAGTTGAGTCATGTTGTACCTTTACTGAAAGATGTGTTTCTTAAGCGTATTTTTTGTGGCGATTAATAGCATTCATGCTATCGTTAATAGATTCATGATTAAAGTTTCCACAAAATTAATATTTTTATAATATTTCCATTCGAATAGCAAGAAAAAGATTTGCTGGTGGATTTTAAAGCCAAAAATCATGGTTTAGGAAGTTTTAGATTTACACGGTTTTACGAGGGTGTAAATGTGGCTTATTTCCAAAACTTCAACATTTTATTAAAAAAAAAACACAGGAAAATTGATTCACCACTGAAATCGTTTGTAAAATGAAAAAAAACATATGCATCTTATTTTAAAAAATTTTATTTAATCCATGAAATCCCAAAATATTAATGAGTAAATACTTGGATGCTTTTCAATCAGCCCAAAAATTTACGGATTTTACGGTCTTATGGTGAAGATCACTGCTATACATAAAAAAAATTCCTTGTCTTTAAACCACTAGATTGAATTTTACTATAAACAAAACTTTAACAGCCCAGTTTCGAGCAAGGTTGGGGAAGGGTAGCAAAACAATTAGGAAAATTTAGATTATTCGTTGTAGCATAGTCTTTCTTGTTCCAAACAAATTTCAAAAATGTTTACATTATACTTTAGGGGAAACCTTGATGATATGTTTTATTATTATGCCAATATTTATCTTTATAATACCTACATATTTAAGTGATAAAGCAATGCAATATGTAAGTTTGAATAAAAATTTCTCAACGTGAAAGTGCATGTGACTATATCAAAGCGTAAGAGCATAAGTGGCAAAATCAAAGCCCTCAATATTAGTAGCTTAAAAAAAAAGTTTGTGTCATGTTTTTAATAAAAAAACTTGCAAAAGAACATATAACTTTACTACCAACATTTTCCAACCCAAAAGCCTTTACAATGTTCTAAAAAGATCCTTAAATTTCAAGTATTTCTACTAACCCCTAATCATGATAGACAATTGAAAATGTAGTTACTTCTCGTGTGCACGGTTATTATTTGCCCACTTCCCTTTTTAGTTTTTGTTCTACTCTCTTTTCTTTTTTTTTTTTTTTTAAAAATAAAGTTGTAGAAGAAAATAATAATGAAACTACATTTAAAAAAACTTTTTTTTGAAATTGTAAACACCCTTATTGGTAGCATTTTTTGCATGGTTAGAAACAAGTAGGCTTATTTCAATGGGAAAAATTAATGAAGTATACCTAAAGGTTTAAAATAAACCCCGTTTGGAAACTAGTAGGATTAAAGCAACTCCAATGAACCTTGCAACCTTGGAAAGTCCGTCCCCCTTTAAAAGTTAGGAAGTGAATCGAACATGAACAAAGTTTAAAAGGGGAAAAAAAGGGACTACATGAAAAAAGTTACAAAGAATGTAGTGTACCCAAAAGATTTGTGTGCCCTAAAGATTTCATGCAGTTTTATTTTAAAAGACACAAAACCCTTGCTTTTTCTTCTCTTCCTCCTTTTCCTGTGTCATTAGAATTTCGCTTTCCCAAAATTGTTTTCAAAAAGGAACCTAGTAAAAAGATTTGTCATCTTCAGTCTTACAGGGTGAGCTTTGTCCCAAAAGACCATCCATTAAATTATATACTTACTAAAACACCCGTGAAAAAATTCAGGGAAAAAAAAAAGAACTGATTTCTCTCTTTGTAATAAAAGAATCATTCAGATCTTTTACATTAAGCGTCAATAACCTCACTTAAGCTTGCTCATGTAGGGAGATGGCAACATGTAATAGTAGTAATGAAGCTAATAATAATAGCATTTTTAAAGAGTACATTTTCTAAAAATTCATCAAAAAAAAAAAAAAAGAAAACTATCTTAGGTACGCACAAAAGATGTCGTCCAGTCAATTATGTATTATATATTGATAAGAAAAATTAACAACGCTACCTTTTCCAAAACAAGCCTATCCATAAGACGTGTTGCTCTTTCCTGTGAAAGTCCCCTCTGTAAATATGCTAACTTGCTATCATCAAGGAAACATTAGTATTCATGTACAATAGCATCACGTAATCGTTAGGGGCATGCACTTACTAGTCAAAAGCATATTGGAACAATTTTCACTTTAATGAACCTCCAGCTGAAACTTTTGTTAAGTACACCTTTCACAGAAGTAAAACTATTAATTTGTGCTTAGAGGAAAAGAGGCTAATGAGTAGTGACTCAAACTTTAATGGGGTGTCCTTTAATAGAGTAACAACTATGGATGATGGAACATAGGCCATTAGCTATGGTCTATCAACTGCAAAATTTGAGACCACTTGTATAGGACAAACTTAGAACTCAAATACTGTCGCTACATGCCTACTCCTTTGGAAGTTTACATATGATTTTCTATATTACCGGCCTTCTTCCTGCAATAGTAGCTATAGCACTGCCTGCCACGTGTTGATGAGAACAAGACCTGATAAAGATCCCAAAAATAGAGAATAGAAATAAGAATATAAGTCTACCACTTTGAATTTTCTTCATGTCGGAGAAGACAATGTCGACCGCGGAGAATAAGAGGTAGACGAACCTAGTTGATTCTGGCATTAAAAGGATAGGGTTGGGAAGAAAAAGAAAAGGTAAAAAACAAAAGTCTTGTTATGCCAAGAAGATTAAGTGGAACAATATAAGAGGGGTCTAATTTCTGTGTGTGTGTGTGTTTAAATAAATGAACGAGAGGAAATGGTAAATTTTTTGGGGGAAATCCTAAATATAATTAGAGATAGATATTTTTTTTGTCTCTGATGATCGATATATTTTTTTTCCTTTTACTTTTAAAGATAAGTTTGTGATAGAGTTGCAAAGGAAAAAAAATTAACGCTAAAGAATTCACATTCTTGTTATGGAATTAGAGATAGATTTGCTAAAAAAATTATTCCATTGCAAATCTATGAGTAATTTATTACAATTTTTTTGCAAAATGTATATAAATTTAAAAACCACTCAATTATATATCATAAATTCATCTCACATAACCTTTTTAAAGACAAATATTTTATGCGATAGAATTTCTATCTCTAAAAGCTATTTTCTTGTAATGTATCCAGTGTTAGAACTTCTATACCAACATGGCAAGGAGAGCAATACTCATAATGTAGGGGGAACACTTGTAAATATCATGATTTTTAAAAAAAATTCGCAAATATTGTATTCACAATAATTATTTCAAAAATAAGTTTCAAAGATATGAACACGGTTTATGACTTTTTTGTTTTTCAAAATTTGCAAAACTGAAGGTGTACACCTAGTTTGTATCTTCAATACAATTGTACTGTAAGAGCAAACCTCATTCGAGCTTTAGGAAAATTACTTGAAGGCACAAGCTTGGTGTGCACCTTCATTCTACCACCCTGAACTAATCTCACAATCTATTTCTTACTTTAAACATCGACGCGTCCATTGAAAAAGTAAGTCATGAATACTATAGTGTATTAAATTAATAATACAAATACAGAAATAGAAGAAATTTATTTTTATTTTTCCTTCTCCAAACTCCATCTGTTTGTTTTTTTTTCTTATTGGCAGGAAGAAAAAGAGGAGCTGTTCATATCAAAGAGGTGAGATTTGTGTAGATTGAAGAGTTGGGATTTGAACGAAAACACTAAAATATATCATTTTGTCAACAATTAATCAATTGCAGAATGTTTTTTATAGAAAGTTGAAGTTTTTTTTTTACTATGTTTAATATTAGAATTTGAGGAAATTGTTGCTACAATGTTATGTTCTATAAAAAAATATTATTGCTTGTTGTTTGTTTATAGTGTGTTAGACATGATTTATGTAGATTCCATAATACGTAACATGTGATAGTTAATTTTTACATTAGTATGAGAATACCTTATATTGACAAAAAAATCAGTATTATTTGTAAATATCAAATTTAAAATATTATATGTGTTGTGATGGAAAAATATTGTAACAGGAATTTGTAATTTCTGGTTTATGAAATAATTTTTACGGTTGTTATTTAGATGTGCAATTTTTTGTTACGAAATAATGGGAAAATTAAAATTAAAATTGATATAGAAAATTTGTGAATTTTTTTTACTAATTTTTACAATTTGTTAAAAAAAAGTTGATAATATATATTTATTGTGGATAGAAAAACAATGGTTAACCATGTAAAATTGGCGATCTACACGTTTAAAAATATTGTCGCTGGTAATTGGGAGCCAAATATAAATAGGGATTCGGAGTTAATCCAACCAAAGTGGGGGTTGAGATAATTCACAAGCATCCTGTGTTATATGAGGGCAGTACATCTTATGTCTTGATAGCAATTAGAGATGATAAAGATGTTGAAATTTTCATTAAAACGGTTGAATCTGATGGAGATCATAGCATACAATAGTTGTATATCAAAATTTCTAACATTTGGGAGGCGCCTCTGAAAGGCAGACATTCAAAGCAACTAGGTAGCCACATTCATCACATAACATAGAAGAAATACAATCTAAGCCGTCGACATTTGAACCCTCAATTCCAAACCCCATGGAAGACAGTGATGAAGATAAAGTAGTTATTCTAGTATTATAAACGACCATAGATACATGATCCGTACATGGTTTGTTTAGGAGCAAAAACTGCTACAGACACCAATGTTGGAATAAGTGTTGAGGAGGAAAGTATCGATAATGAGGAGAGTTTCTAAGGAAGACGATGGGAAAAGGGAAAATGATAGAGATAAAGTACCTGAAAAGGACTCTCCAACCATACCTACATACTCGACATAGGCAATAATTAATCAGAGTAAGTTGAACCACCAAGCATGGCAGTTAGAGATCCTATTCCGTAGTACAACATTGGCGATGATGATGGTTATATTCATTTTGAGCAGGAGCAAAATAATATTTGCAATGATTTAAGCAGTAGTGATGATTTGTACGGGGGCATAAGATTAAAAAAAAAATAGATGTGATTTAAGCAATGAATCTAATATGTTGCTTTAGTATGTTTTATTGTTTGAGAAGAAACAATGGTTGTAAATGGAGGCTTCAAGCTCGAAAGAAAAAGTTAGAGGGCATGTTCATAGTGACAAGATTTGAGGGTCCACACACATGCAATAAATCGCTAATTAGTTAGGATCACTCGTAATTAGATTGCAATCATGCCAGCTAGTTTGTAAATCTTATTAGGGACAATTATGATATGAAGGTCGCGGAGCTTACTTTCTGTTGTCGAACAGAAATTTGCTATAAAGATAAGTAGGAAACGGGTTTGGGAGGAGAAGAAATGGGCTATAGAGTATATGTACAGGAATTGAGAAAAGTCTTACAATGAACTTCCTATTCTTTTAAATGCCAAAAAAATAAAATCCGGAAACGAATTGATTAAAGTAGAGCAAACAATTACTCCTAGGGTGCTACTTTAAAGTGGGAATTAGGGGCATTTGGGCTGCATTCAACGAAAAGTTTCCTTTATCAGTTGTTACCTTTGAACAACTTTTCTATATGGGAAGTACACTCCAAGTTCTAATTCTTTTACATTAAATCAACAATTATATACTTCAAGGGGCATTTCATTTTGAAAACAAGAAACAACTAAAAACAAAAGGGTTAAATTTTTTAAGGAAATTGAAGGAAAGTTTCGTGACGTCAAGTCGTGAAACCATTTGCCTCATACGGTAGACTTTCCAACATCAAGTTAGTAGTTGAGAAGAAGCCAACAAAAGACTCCCCATTTTCAATTAGCGGTTTTTATCTAGCCCTTGCAAAACTTCAACCGTCCAAAAACTTCAATCGAGAGGTTTTTTTACATAAACCAAGTTCAAGCACAAGCTCGAAATTTGAACTTTGGATGACAGGAGGAATCATTAGGCCTAATGCATTAGACGGTTTTAAAAGTGTCATTGGATTATGACACTGGCTCTAACAATTGCATAATTTGGTAATGCTTTCCAACTTTAAAGAAAGCTAAAAATTCCTGTTAATGGGGCTTAAGGGTTATTTTGTGACTTTTTTGGGTAAAGAAAACTTTTCTACAATTTTAGGGGTACTCGTAAAGAACATTCGAAAGCTTTGAAGAATATGGTGAAAGGGTAGAATTTTCACCAAATAATTTAATGAAAAATCTATAGATAGATTTCACAGCTAGCAACCATAAGTCATAAACTATACAGGCAAAAAAAGACTTTTTAAAACGCCACGGGTAATCTTTCGTGTGGTGAAGGGGGTTGAGGGGGGGGGGCCAACGCACATTGCTGACTTTGTTTGCGACAAGCAGTTGCAAAAATGAAAATAGTAAACCCATGTTTCCCATGCTTATGCCATAGGGGGGCTAATTCAGGCTTAACATGACGCATTCTATACCTGTTTGGTACAGGTGGAGAATAGGATTTTACATATAGACCATTTAAACCCTATAGACAACAAGCTTGTTAGGACCAATACATTTTCCCATCATTTTCCCCAAAGGAAAACCAGCACAAAGAAAGGAAAAACCCATGCGAAAAAGATACCACATGAAGATGGATATTAGGGAGCGTTTAGATAAAATCACATGTAACTATCCGGGGGAAGTTCAGCCCAATCGAGTGATAATAGTAAAAAATTTGATCCCAAATGAAATTTAGAATAGCTATACTTTACATGTGTTATTTAATTTATCTGTTTCCAATATATGGGTTTGGGTGAAAGGAGACCATTTAAAATCTGCCTTTTAAAAAAAATTTTTAAAAAAATTTTTGCAGAACAAATTTTTCGAATTTTTTTTTAAAAAAAACACAATATTTAAAGTATTCCCCCATAAAGTAGCACCTTTTTTGGTTTTTTTTCACAAGCATGAGACTAGAGAACATTTATTGACCTTTTTTTTTGGGGTAAGACAAAAGTTATGAGGGAAAACCCAAATCTTATTTCTTATTTTCCATTTTCATTTAACAAATTTTATAGTCCTTTTTAAAAAAAGAACTGTGAAGTTTCTAGAGAAAATATAAAACATCTACTTACTACACATATTTGGGGGTAGACAACTCCTTCTACCATTTTTTGGAGATGAATGAAATAAAAGACTTTTGTGCATACACATTAGAGGAGGAGAGACCACAATATATCAAAGTGGATCAATCCAACAAAATACATGTAAAGGGCGATTTGTAGTTAGTCCTAAAATTTTGTGTCAAAATTTATTAAAACTTGGTATAATCTAAAGTGTTATTTTATCATGTGATCATCAACAATGAGGAAGTGGCTGAGGACAAAGAGCAATGCATAAGAGATTAAGTAATAGGATTTTGAATGTAATGGTCATGTGCATACAATGTTTGTATCACACTACATGTAGCTGTAAGAAATAATGTGGATTAGCATGTAAAGAAGATTGGGAAAAGAAATAGGAAGGAATAGTAGGAAATCATAAGGGGCTCAAACGCATGTGTAGCAAGTGGAAGAGTTCAATAGCATCAAATTACACAATTTTTTTAAATGAGAATGTCGTGTTCTTCACTATAATTACTTGTTTAATTTTTTTTGATAGGATCATCTGGCAACACAATGACATTTTTCTAGAATTTTTTATGCAAAAACGAGAAAAAAAAAACTCAAGTGTTTATAAAGTTTGATCATCAATGTCATTCATCAAATCGTGTTGATGATCAATGACAGAGATGAGTCTCTTTATTCTTGGATCCCTATTGGGGCACCTCTTAGATGTAAGCCCATCAAAGGCATCCTTAATGCATGACCTCTTTGAGAAAAGTTGAGGGCTAATGGGTTTAATCCAATGATTCATACTTTAAGTTTATCATGCCAAATTTCTCTTAATGATTATCCCTAATACATATGCTTAAACTTTCCCAAACCTTATCACTTCAACCCAAAAAGCAAATCCATTTGAAATATTAAGATCAAGATGTAAAAATTTGAAGTTAACCCTCTATAGAAGTAAAGACAAGCTTGGCTCTCTATATAATTCTCCATTTCTTAGGCTCCCTTTGAGTTAACCATGCCACTTTGTGAGTTCCAATATTGGGATAGCTTACCTAGTAGATGGCAAACAATCCTCTGATATTAATATGATCTCGATGTACACTCCATCAGATGTACTAAAGGGGGGCACAATTCTTTTTTTTTTTTCTCTAAATTGAGCCTAGGAAAAAACATTTCAATTTAGTTTATTTCATTATTGGAACCTTTTTTACACATGTTATTTTTTTTTTCTTATATTACAAGTCAATAAATCATAGAAAATCGTACTTGATAAAAAAAAATTAATTCATTATTTTTTCGACATCAACTTATTATCTTCAATGGCCTTTTAATATATTTAAGAAGATTTTATTATCTTTATCTAGTTATAGTTTTATATTAATCATTAAGTAAAAAAACAAATAAAAAAGTATTGTTTTATTTAATGAAAACCAAATAAGAAGGAAATTGAATAAATAACATGAAATTCTTTCTTTTTTATTTATATATTCTCTAAATGTTCATTGCCACAAAATAGGAAATAAATTTTTAGATAGGAATCCTTTCACCTTTTTCAAAAACTAATCCAAAAACCAATGCTATAGTTTCAAAATAATTCATGGGCTCTTTGAGTCTTGAGATTGTTACAAACCTACACTTCCAAGAAGACTCCTAGGCTTTTGGGGGTCATTATAACTCACACTTTCAAAATGACTCATGAACTCTTAGAATTGCTATAAGCCCACATTTTCAAATGACCCTTAGTATCCAATGGATCTACATTTTCAAAGTCCTCTTAGACCATGGGGTTCAATCTACATTTTCAAAATAACTATAGAACTCATTGAGCATATACAAGTTCACATTTTCAAAACTACTAGAGAATATAAGGATCCCATATTAAAAGAGAGAAAAGTATATTTTTTAATTTTTAATTTTTATCTACTTTCTATTTAAGTCATAACCTTTTTTTTTTCCTTCTTTTTATTAAAAACCTCAACTTTTTCAAATCTTTACAAAAGAAAATGACTTCTATCAAATTTATTAAGCTTTCATCTATTTGTAACACATATCAATTTCAAATTTATCTACAAAAACTAAATTAACAAATGCTAATTTTAAATATATTATTTACATAATATAATAAAAAAATAATATTAAATATAGTAATGATATAATATAATAAAAATAATAAAAAATACAAATATAATAATTTAAAAGTGAGAAAATGAGCTGAAAAATTTTTGTTTATCCTATCTATTTTTGACCAATCATGTCCAAAATGAATAAAAAATTTAATATATTTAATAAAAGTTCTATTTTTAAAAGATTTTAAAATATTAAAGATTCAAATAAATAAAAAAAACTTTAATAAAAAAATAAGTAAAGTTGAAAACTAAAAGCGTACTTAAACCTTTGAAATATGATTTTAAGAGTCTAATTCCATGCATATTTTGAAAGGATATGTGATAATAATAAATTGATTGGTTGTTTTGGATGATATTGGTGGTTGTTGCATATAGAATCGTCAAAGTCGTGTATGATTTGATATGTGTATGTTTTTTGCATGTTGTTTGAAAAATCTCGCTGGGCAATTGTTTCACCCGTGAAAGGGAATTTCCTTTTAGGTGATTTATAATGGAGGGCATAGCATCAAGCCTTGTGTGCCATGTTTGTGTAGGCAGAGGACGACTATGCCCACCCGGGCTCAAGGTATACAATTAAGAGATATCAGGGTTTAAATTTAAATACTGAAAATTCATTAAAATTGTAAATAATTTAAAAGAAAATAATATAATTAGAAATTTATTAATTTAAAATGAAATCAATTTGCTGAATGAGTATGGATCAATTAGTAGAAATTTACTATAAATTAGAAAATAACAATTAATGTAAAAAGTTGGAAAATTATTCCAAGTCCGTCAAAACGAATCTCACAAAGGCAGTACTATTAGAGTTACTACGAATATAGGCATGAAAAGATAGAATGGAAAACAATTCAGTTCGAACTGTTTTTTTAAAACACTTTATTTTAATTAATAAAATTAATGCTATTGGAGTTTTTTTGTAAGATGTTGATGTTCAAATTTAAAAATATTATGCAATAATTTAAAGTTATATAACATTTTATTATGATAACATTACATTTTAAGTAATACTAAAGGCACATTTATCTATTTAAGAAATAAAAAAAATAAAGATAGAGGGAAAAAAAGTAAACTATGGATATTAAAAAAAAATAAAATTGACAAAAAAGAGATAATAAATAATGTTAGATAAATATTTTAATAAAGTTTAAAGTTTAAAAAAAATTCCTTAACTTTTTTTTTTTAATAAGAAGTGCCTCGATTAAAATTTAAACAATTTTAATTCAATTTGAATTTTAAACTTCATAAATCAAACTAAAATATAAAAAACCGTAATTTAAATAGTTCGATTCCATTCGATTTTTTTAATTTTAGTTTAATAAACAACATTAAAACTTTCAAGCCCATCTCCTAATCGTTATGACGGCAACGACAACGTAAGATTTAAGGAAAAAGATACAATTAAAACTAAAAAATCAAATGAAATTCTAAAATGTGAATTGATAAAATGATGCGATTCTAATATAATGGTATTAATATTAGTTTTCATGTTAGATTGATTTGATCAAATCATCCTTTTTTATTGTTAATATAAAAAAAAGAACAAATAAAATATTTAAATAACAGAGGATAATGTAAACTTAACAATCTCATGAAAAATAAATTCCAATAAAGTCATGAGTTAGTAAAAGTTCGAGTTTTTCAGTTCGAATTCGAATTCGGTCCGAGTAGAATCGTTCTTTTACATCT
>JBBMOL010001550.1:0-36713 GCA_037954665.1 Laguncularia racemosa | reverse complement strand
ATTTTCTTGCAGCTGATTTGCAAAATTTTCTTAGGGATAATCCTAATATGAAAGTGGCCAAGCTAGCTTCTGTTGTTGAATAGGAATTTGGCTACAAAAATCAGCAGGAGACGAATTGGGAAGAAATGAGCTATAGAGCATGTGTACGAAAATTGGGAGAAGTTTTACAATGAACTCCTTAAACTTCTCAATGTAATAAAAATACAAATCCCAGAATACGAATTGATTGGGAGTGGAGCAGATCGACTCCCCCTAGTGTGTCTACTTTGAAGTAGGTATTCTAGGCATTTGGACCGTGCATTGCAACATGGAGATTCTTTAGACTAGTTATTACCGTTAATGCCACCTTTTTGTTTTGTGAAATATACTCACAAGTTGCTAATTGCTTATGGTGTTAATGGTAACAATCATATTCTTTCACTGACATTCACTTTAGTTTATCAGAAAACGGTTGAGACATGGGGCTGGTTTTTGAGAAAACTAAAGAAATATGTTGTCAGCGACTGTGAAAGTCATGAAACCGTTTGCCTCATATCGAATTGACACGCAGGCATCAAGTCAGCAATTGAAGAAGAAGTGAATGGATGGTGGCCTCCATTTGCGTGTGGCGGTTCTGTCTACAACACCTTGCAAGCAACTACAACTTGACACATAAAAACATGTAATGTAAGAAGTTGGTCCACATACGCCAAGTTACAAGCACAATTTCACAAGTTGAACTATGTGATGGAGCAAGTAAGGATTATTAAGTCAGATGTGTTGGACTAATTTAAGGATGTGCTATTAGATATGTGGACACTAGCTCATGACAGTTGCTATAGGTTTAGGTATATGACCTCCAACATTGTTAAAAGGTACAATTTCATGTTAAAGGGGGGGCTCAGGGGTTATCTGTAACTGCTTTAGTGAAGAAGACATTCTACAACTACATGAGGTACTTTTTCCAAAAGCATAAAAAGGCATTGAAGATATGGCGAAAGGGTGGAATTTTTACCAAATAAGTAACCCAAAAACTTGACCGATGGAGTTCATAAACTAAACCATAAGTAACGCACACTGTTAACTTTGCCTACAACATATGCAGTTGCTAAAAGTAGCAAATATACAAAAATCCATACCCTATCTATATGCAGTAACTGCCTCACTTATGCTTGATATGATGCACTCTATACCTATTGGTATAAATGAACACAAACTAGAGCACACATATAAGATGCACTTCATACCTATAGGCAACGAGTTATTTGAGAGCCAATACACTTCTCGCTACTCTACCCGAGGGAGACTTTACACGAAAGAAGGGAAAACTGAGACGAAAAAGATACATGTAGATGGACATTAGCAAGTGTTCAAATCAAATCACATGCGGACTTTGCGAAGCGAGGGGGCATAATAGAAGAACATGCCCACGTTGACGTGATAATGGTAAATGATGAATACGAATACATATTTTATCACATTCAACATTGCACTTATGATGCTAACATTAGTTTTTTCCCTTGTGCAACGTAAGTGAATCCTCGACCACTTCATCTAGTTTCTTTTGGGACAACAAAAGGGGGATGATAGATATTTTGCATATATATTTGCAATTTTGTAATTTATTGAAAAGTTATATTATATGTTAATTTCTTCAGACATTTGTTAATTTGTTTTCATATATTCAAAGTTGTAAATTTGTATATGTATACATTGCAACTATAACAGGTGAGGGGTAACATTATCTGTTGGGCGAAATGTGTAGTAATTCATTACAAAATGTAAAAATACATCAACTTAATAGTTTCAATGGAACATAGACTAGCCAATCAACATCAATCCTTCCCTATAGGTTGATTTTGATGGAGCTGCAGCTACTTGTTCATTAGTTGTGAGATATATTGGAACCTACCAAACTGCTTGGCCACTCGATCCAGCAAATGCCAAATCAACAATATGGAAAAAAATTAGTGGCACCCGAGGCATCTAAATGTGCAAAGCCACTTTTGTAAAAATCAGGGAGAAGATTAAAATTTCATTCCCTTTTTAACAACTCCCATTCCACCTAAAAAAATAGGAAATTAATTAACTGTAAATGATCAATATTATGAAATGCAAAAGGGAAAAAAAATAGGTTACTAAAATAAATTGTGACACATTCTACTGTCTAATGCATCTCGATATACATCGACTATGTAGATAGGGTAATACTATGTATCCCTCATCGTGTTCCAATGTGCCATAAATGGACATCTAGATCTATATAAAGTCCATGTCGGGTAAGAGTTATTAAGTGGGGAATCTATCCCAAGCCTAAACTTGTAGGAGAATGGCAGCTCCTCCAATCTCATGTGCTATGGCGAAGATGCAAGACAAAGTTGCCAATATAACCACGCTAGACATATAAACCCTATTGTACACCCTAACAATGTCGAAATGCTCCAATAGTGGTAACCACATTGCATGGACGAGGCACTGATTTATTGGCAAAGATAAATCCCCCTCAATAGTTTTCATTATGTAGGTATGTGTGTATTGATGGATTTGCTCAACATTGGTGTCAAGTGGGAGCATCTAAAACATATCAAAAGAGCTATGTTATACTAATGCGACCCCCCCTATCGCTAGGTTCCGGCCTTTCCCCTAGCAAATTTTCACTAATTGCACCCCAATCTAGGCAACTACTCCTTGTAACTGCCTAACCATCTACAAGGATTCTTAATTGGATCTCCACATCCTATAGGATAATAGTAAACTCCCCTGTTGGCATGTGAATTGTATGTATCTCTGGCCGCCACCGCTCCACCAATGCTACAATTATGTACCAATCCAGTGGTATGTACAGTAGGCAACTCGTACCTTCAAATCCAGCTAAATGCAAGTATGACTCCATTCGAGGATCGAGGGGATGGTGCGCTCATCTTGATGGAGCGACAACTCATGTCATCAAATAGCAAGGGTTGCTTGATCCTATACCGATAACATGTGAAATGTTTTACTATTCTTAATGCAATGTAAACTAATTTTCAAGTGAAGGGTCGTTTACCTCTCCGTCCCAAATAACCTACAATCGATGTCCCTCTTACTATGTCAAAACTGAAGGATCAAAGGGTCTAGGCTCCATCTATTATGCAAAATAAATATATAAAAATTAATATATATTGCCATTAATATCAATATATTAATTTACAACTTACAGTAATAGACAAATATATTACATGTTCAATCAATACCAACTTTTTTTAGTAGTTAGTTTTGTAACGATTAATTAATGACATATTAATGACTAATCATTTTTAATAATCGATCATTAATAACTACTTAATTTTATAACCAATTGTGCCAAAATACACAATTTTTTTACATTTACAACCAAGACAAAATTTTTTACTAATTAATTTCATAATAATTAATTAATCACATATTAGCGACTAATCTCCTTTAATAAATGAATCATTAATAACTAATTCATGTTGTAACTAATTGTACAAAATCATACAAATATTTTACATTTGTAACCAAAATAAAATTTTTCACTAATTAATTTTATAATAATTAATTAATGAAACATTAATTACTAATCACCTTTAATTAACGGATCATTAATAACTATTTAATTTTATAATTAATTCTACAAAAACATACAAATATTTTACATTTGCTACCAATACAAAATTTTTCACTAATTAATTTTATAACAATTACTTAATGATATCTTAACGACTAATCACTTTTAATTAATGAATCATTAATAACTACTTAATTTTATAAACTAATTCTATAAAAATATACAAATATTTTACATTTGCTACCAATGTAAAATTTTTCACTAATTAATTTTATAATAATTAATTAATGACATATTAACGACTAATCACCTTAAATTAAAAAATCATTAATAACTACTTAATTTTATAACTAATTATACAAAACCATACAAATATTTTACATTTGCAATCAATACAAAAAAATTTCACTAATTATTTTTCTAAACAATTAATTATTTACATATGAGAGACTAATCACTGCTAATTAATAGTTAATCAACAACAACTTAATTTAACAATTATGTTTACAAATATACATTATAATAACACACAAAAATCATTTATTATAATCAATACAAAGGTTTTTCGTAATTATTTTTCCAATGATTAAATAATAACTATTTAAGGACTAATTACTTCATCAGTAATAATTACTTTTACAATATTTTTCATAATAAATAACTCAGACATGTCATTTAAAAAAATATTAATTTTTTTAACTAATTAATTTGCTAATGTTAATTAATGATATATTAACAACTATTTAATTACTAATTAATAATTAATTAGCAACTACTGCTACTTCAATTAAAATTATAGAGTTATATATAATTACACTTTTTTTGCATCTATCCAAAGTAGTATAATAACAAAAAATATTAATTTAAAAAAAAAACATACAAAGATCTTGCTTTGTTGAAGATATTTCCACACATGTACTTCAACAAACTAAAACCTATGCGAAATAGAAATTAAGAAAATAAAAATTTTCAAACAATGAAATAGAGTAAAATTTGCAAAGGAAATTAAAAGATAAAAATATGAACATATGAATTGAAGATTTGTATTTACACTAGAAATTGTTGGTGCAATTTTTTTTTTCTATACATTAGAAATCACATGTTATGATACTAAGCAATTTACTGTATCACTTTTATAGGTTTGCAGTATTACTTTTTTAATAATTTTATAGGTTTGTAGTATAGGTGTACAAGATTTCATCATGATTAAAAAATATATTCTTAGTACAAATTGTACTGAAGACACAGACCGGGTCTATACCTTCAGTTAAAATTTTTTTTTACCTCTAAAAATTTTCAAACAATGAGATAGAGTAAAATTTGCAAAGGAAATTAAAAGATAAAAATATGAACATATGAATTGAAGATTTGTATTTATACTAGAAATTGTTGGTGCAATTTTTTTTTCTATACATTAGAAATCACATGTTATGATACTAAGCAAATTTACTGTATCACTTTTATAGGTTTGCAGTATTACTTTTGTAATAATTTTATAGGTTTGTAGTACTTTTTTTTTTTAACTTTTATAGGTTTGTAGTATAGGTGTGCAAGATTTCATCATGATTAAAAATATATTCTTAGTACAAATTGTACTGAAGGCATAGACCGGGTCTATACCTTCAGCTTAAAAAATTTTTTACCTCTAAAGTAGCAAACGAAGTCCGGGTCTTTGAAACCTATTTTAAGAATAATTATTTCGAGTATAATATTTACATAATTTTTTTTAAAACAACCATATTTAAGTGCGTAGCTGCAAGATAAGTAGATGAAGAAATATTATTAAATTGAATAATAGTGGATAGATAGTTGATGATGATTAAATTATCCTCCCCTTTTCATTGCTTTCCTTTTATATATATTGCAATTGATTTACATCTAGCTTACATACCAATAATTATTGTATAGATATTTGACTCTATTGTGTGCACATGTAATATTGATAATGAATTCTTGTTTATGCCAACTAATAAATGTTAGTCAAGAGAAGTAGCAAACTTTCAACTTCTATAAGATTTTCTTTTTTTTTTATGAATAATAATATTATATCATTCTCGAGGCAACACTCTAAAATATTTCAATTTTTGAAAAAATTTCGTAAATATTATACACGAAATAATTTTTCCTAAAATAGGATTTAAAGGCATGGACATTGTTTGCAACTCTAGTGTTAGAAAAATTTCCAAACTGAAGATCTATGTCTTTAGTACAATTTATACTTGAAGGCACGAACGGGGTCCGCGCCTTCATGTAATTGTACTAAGAATATTTTTTTACCATGATGAAACCTGCAAATCTATACTGTAAATTTATAAAAATTATTATAAAGTGATACATAAATTTACACAGTATCATAACATGTGATTTTCCAATGCATAGAAAATTTTTTTTTGCATCGATATAAATACAAATCCTCAATTCATATATTCATTTTTATATTTTGAATTTCCTCTGCAAGTTTCATTCTTTCTCATAGTTTGAAAATTTTTGTTTTCTTAATTTCCATTTTACACAAGTTTAGTTTATTGAACTACATGTGTAGAAATATCTTTAAGACATTTTTCAACTTCTTCAGTAAAGTAAGATTTCAGTATTTTTTTGGAAAAATAATTATTTTTTTTCTATTATATTATTCATATGAATGCATAAAAAAGTAAGTACAATTATTTGTACTCCACTATTTTTATCAAAGTAGCAGTAGTTTTTAAATTTAAAATCGTTAATTAATAATTAATTGGTTGTTATTATATCATTAATTAACATTACAAAATAAATTAGTAAAAAAATTTAGTATTTTTCATAAATGAAATATCTTAATTTGTAATTGTGAAAATTATTATAAAAGTAATCATTAATAATAAAGTAATTAGTCCTTAATTATTCATTATTTAATCATTAGAAAAATAATTAGGAAAAACCTTTGTATTGATTATAATGAATTATCTTTATAAGTTATTATAATGTATTTTTGTAAAAGTCATTATTAAATTAAGTTATTATTAATTAACTATTAATTAGTCATTCATATGTAAGCAATTAATTATTAAAAAATTAATTACTAAATTTTTTTGTATTGATTGCAAATATAAAATATTTATCTGTTTTTCTACAATTAATTATAAAATTAAGTAGTTGTTAATGAACCGTTAATTAAAGGTAATTAATCATTAATATGTCATTAATTAATTATTGAAAAATTTTGTGTTGATTGCAAAATAATATGTTTATGTGTTTTTGTACAAATAGTTGTAAAATTACATTGTTGTTAACTAACCATTACTTAACAGTAATTAGTTGTTAATATATCATTAATTTATTATTAGAAAACTAAGTAGTGAAAAATTTTGTATTGATTGTAAATATAATATGTTTTTTTGTTATTGTAGAAGTTGTTGTAAAATTAAGTCATTGTTAATTAATCGTTAACTAAGAGTAATTAGTCATTAACCTATAATTAAGTACAATTAGTGAAAAATTTTTATGTTAATGTAATATGTTTATGTTTTTTTTTTTTTTTTTGCAAAAGTAGCAGTTAATTAATAATAATTAGTCGTTGATATGTCATTAATTAATCATCATAAAATTAATTACTAAAAAATTTGGTATTAATTGTACTTGTAATATCTTTATCTGTTACTGTAAAAATAAGTGTAAACTTCAGTTGTTTTTTAATTAGATAGTAAATAATTGCTAATAAATTGTTAATTAATATTTTGATATCAATGGTAACATATGCTAATTTTTTTAATATATATATATATATTTTTTACATAATAAATGGAGCATGAACCCTTCGATCCTTCAGTCTTGACGTAACATGAGGGATAACAATCCCCAGGCCGTCTAAGATGGAGAGGTAAACGACCTTTCACTTGTTAATTAGTTTATGTTGTATTACAAATAATATAACATTTCACTTGTTATTATTATAGGATCAATCAATCTTTATTGTTCAATGCCGCGAGTTGTCACTCCATCATGATGAGCGCACCATCTCCCTCGATCCTTGAATGGAGCCATACCTGCATTTAGCAGGATTCGAAGGTGTGAGCCGCCTACTATTCATTCCATTAGATTGGTATATGATTACAGCATTGGTGGAGTGATAAAAACTAGAGACGCACACATTCCACATGCCAACAGGGAAGTTTACTATCACCCTGTAGAATGTGGAGATTTATTTAAGACTCCCCATTGATAGTTGGGTAGTTACAGGGAGTAGTTGCTTAGATTGGAGTACAATATGTGAACAATTATTGGGGGCAAGGCTGAAGCCTAGCACCAGAGGGGGTCACTTTAGCATGACATGGCTGCCTGATATGTTTTAGATGCTCTCACCTGATGCTGATGTTGAGCAAATCCATTTATATACGCTTGTGTACAAAATGCAGCCACTGGAGGGATTTATCTTTGCCGATAAATCTAGCGCCTTTGTCTACGTGATATAGTTACCTCTATTAGAGCATTTCGACATTGTTGGGACGTATAGCAGGGGGTTCGCATGTCTAGCCTGGTTATATCACCAACTTTGTGTCACATCATTACCATCAACACATAAGATTGGAGGGGTTGCCATTGATAAGTGTTGAAAGAACCTTAATTTAGTATTTATTAAATATTATTTTTTATTAATTTTATATGAATTTATAAAGAAAAAGTGTTGAAAGAACCTTAATTCTAGTATTTATTAAATATTATTTTTTTTATCAAGTTTATATGAATTTATAAAGAAAAAGTGTTGAAAGAACCTTAATTCTAGTATTTATTAAATATTATTTTTTTATCAAGTTTATATGAATTTAAAAAAGAAAAAGATACTTAAGTACTCAATATTTGAATTCAGGGTTTAAAGAGTACAATTTAAAGATTTAAAGAAGGTTTGAGTGAAAATGAGGTGAAGTTTGAAAAAATATAAGAAAATGTGATTATCACATATACATAACCTTCAGCATGGCCATGGTGACACTAGTGCTAGAGGGCAAAAAGTGATCAAAATGCATTGTAAAATTGTGTCATGGCCGCTGCATAAGTTATGTAAAGGGTAGTACTGAAGGAAAGAATCTGCTTAGAAAAGAAAATAAAGGAATTCTAGAGTGCACAAGCCTGAGCATGGTTGTGCAATAGGCTGTGTAGAACCTTGAGCACCAAAATTTCACTTTATTCCAAAGTATACAGCCCCGAGCACAAGTGTGTACTAGACCGTGCATGCCATCCTGTTTCTTATACTATAAATACTCACTTTATTATGAAAATTAGGGATCTGGATCTTTTATTTCTCATAGCTACTCTAAAAACCTTAAGAGAGCAAAATCACGAAATTGGAGAGAGGAATCATTGGAGCATCATTAAAGATCACAAAACATCTACAAAGGTTTATTCTTTTCATCATTATTTCTTATTACTCCTCTAGATTTTTCATGATTACTATAAATTCCATTGAGGAGTAGATTTATATGCCTCGCATTTTATGAAACTCTAAACCATGTGATTTGTTTATTGATTAATGAAAAATTTATGCCTTTATATCTATTTATGCATTTTGATTGCTTTGTGATTAATTTATGCACGCAAATTAATTGCATGTTTGATTCTTGTTAGATAGAGAAAGGCCTCATCTAATAGGATAGATCTTCATGAATAGAAAGATTGCATGTTTTACTTAGAGGTAGAAAAACTTCGATTTTCTACACAAAAATTAAATCTTTATTTGAGAATTATGAACTTAATGAAATCTTGTAAGGTGATAGTGAGGGAAAGGTCTCCACTATTCCATATAAGGTTATTAATAATTAACTCGATGAAGTAATTTGTTTAATTAAGAATTCCTACGGTGCAAAACATAAATAAATTATTGATCAATATATTATTATAAGAAAGCTAGGTTTTAGAGTGGATCAAGATGAAGGGTATGTTCTTGTAATTGAATTCATTTATTAAAGTGGTCATAATTAATCTTAGAGTTATTAGATTAGTTAATTAGTAATTTAATTTATAATCTCACCTTAAGATTTAGACTAAATAATAGAAAAACGGTAGTACTAGTACTTATTTTTAAGATCCTTGAGGACAATATTTGTTGTAATCTATATTACATTAGATAGGTATACTTGCCTAGTTAGGTTGTTAGATTTCTTTGGGTTTATAAATTTATAATTTGATATGATTGGAAAAGCAACCTATCAAGTTTTTGGTGACGTTGCCGAGGACGTCGCAAAACAATATTAAGAAAAACCTTATTATCTACTACTTTAGTCATATATTTATTTGTTTTATTTCTTTCATATTCTCCCCCATCTTTTGAGTGCTCTAACTCGTAACTGTTGCTTTTATAGTGCATGATAAGGACTCTTTCTTTTGACATTCTTGATCTAGACCCTGAGATTAAGAAAACACTTCACAAGATTTAGAAGAACACAATCGTTGAATCTTTTGGACAATTGGCAATTGGGAGAAATGCCTAGTATAAGATTCGCGACAGCAGTAAAGGAAGAGAAATCAACTGAAGAATTTTTAAATAGTGGGATAGGATTATTGGAGCATATTAAAGAGGAAACACAAGAAACCATGGCTGAGGATCTACTTAAGACCAATCTAGACTATGCAAGGCCAACCCTAGATAGAATAGGGCCGACTATTGTGAAGCCTCCCATTGGGGCTAACAATTTCGAAATCAAGGGTGTGGTGACTTAACTCTGCAACAATACTGTCAATTTGATGGATTACTGGATGAGGACCCCCATGCTCACAATCAAACATTTTTAGAAATCAGTAAGACCTTCAAGAGCAATGGGATGATGGATGAAGCAATGTGTACTAGATTATTCCCCTTCTCACTAAGGCAAAAGGCTAAAAACCGGCTTCAATCATTGGGTCTTAGAGCTTTAACTACATGGGATGATATAGTAAAGCAATTTCTAAATAACTAATTTCCTCCTTGTAAGAAAACTAAGCTCTAGAATGACATTGCATCATTCATGCAACAAGATAGTGAGACTATGTATGATGCTTGGCAAAGATGGATAAAGTTGTTAAGAAACTGCCCACACCATCAACTGCCCACATAGATGCAGGTTCAAACCTTTTTTAATGGACTTAACCCAACCACTCATCAATTAGTAAACCCCATAGCTGGTAGGACATTAAATTCCAGGACCCTAGAGAATCCTTGAAACTTTTTGCTAATATGGCTAAAAATAATTATCAATGGGGCAATAATAGGGGTAAGTAGAAAGTGGTGGGCAAGTATGCAATAGATCTCATGACTACTTTGGTGGCAAAGATGGAAGTACCCAGTCACCATTTCTACCCTTAAGAATTCCTAAGGATCACAACACTAGGTGGGAGATATCGGTGAGAATATGGACTTCCATAAGCAGTATGAGCAAATAGACTATCTTGAGAATCTAAATAGGTAGCAGTATAACCCATACAATAACACTTACAACCTTGGCATGAGAAACCATCCCAACCTCTCTTATGGCAATCAGAATGCCTAGAGATCTAACTTCCCACCACTAGGATTCTAAAAGCAACAAATGCCACCCTACTAGCCTATGCCTTACTAATCGGTCTAACCACCTTAGCAAGAAAAGAAAACCAGTTTAGAGGATTTGATGAGCCAATTCATTCAAAGTTCTTAAGCAAGACATTGGAACCAAGATGCTTCTATTCACAACCTTGAGAAGCAAATTGGCCAATTGGCTAAGATGATGTCTAAAAAGCAACTAAGTTCCCTCCTTAATAACACTAAGAACAATCTAAGGGAACAGGCAAAAGTCATATCCTTAAGGAGTAGGAAGGAACTGCAAATTGAGAAAGAAACTGAGAAAAAGCAAGAAGGAGGCTAAACTTTTGAGAAGGAAAAGGTAGAACCTAAGAAGTAAGAATTACCTGAGAAGTAAGAACCTAAGAAGCAATCATCACCGGCTATTAAGGAGTACATGCCAAAAATTCCATATCTAGCTTGCCTCAATCAAAACAAAGACAAGGAGCAATTTGGTAAATTTCTTGCACTTTTTAAGCAGTTGCACATTAATACTTCATTTGTTGAAGCACTTTCACATATGCCAAAATATGTCAAGTTCCTAAAGAAACTCCTATCCAAAAAGTTGGAGGATGTTTCTACTATAGAAGTAGAAGTAAGTTGATCATCCATCATTTAGAATAAACTCCCTCCAAAGCTAAAGGATCTAAGCAGCTTCACTATTCCATGTTTGGTCAATGACATCTCAGTCGATAAAGCCCTAGCTGTTCTTAGGGTAAGTATTAACCTCATGCCATACTCTTTCTTTAAGAAATTGGGGTTAATTGACCCAAAGCCCACTAGAATGAGTTTGTAACTTGCTGACCAATCCATGAAAATCCCTAAGGGGATTATTGAGGATGTCTTGGTAAAAGTAGAAAATTTCATATGCCATGTTGACTTTGTAATACTGGACATAGATGAGGATGGGGATATACCTTTAATCCTTGGAAGACCATTCCTTGCCACTCCTAGGACAGTGATTGATGTAGAAGATGTCAAGCTTACATTAAGAATAGGAGATGAAGAGTTAGTGATCAAAATGGCTATCGCCATGAAACACTCCATGTGCGAAGATGATTTTTGCTATTTCGTTGATATTGTTGATTCCTCAATAGACAAGCATATTGACAAGATCTTATGCAAGAATAAGTTAGAGCTAAGCTTGACTAGAGGAGAGGAGGAAGACATGGATAACCTTAAGGTTGCGGCATTCATTGAGCAGCTTAATGTTGAAAAAGAAGTTACACCTTAGGGGGGATTTGAAAATTTGAATAAAAGCAATGTGGCAAGACTTAAAACTTTCATTAAGGAATTGCTAGTGTTAAAATTAAAATAGCTTCCAGATTATCTAGAGTACACCTTTCTAGTAGAAGACTCCAAGTTGTCGGTTATCTTAGCCTTTGATTTATCTAAAGAGCAAAAAGATCAATTGCTCACAGTCCTGAGAGCCCACAAGCAAGCCATCGCTTGGAAGATTACAAATATCAAAGGTATCAACCCCTCTTTCTGTATGCTTAACATATTACTAGAAGAAAGATTTAAGCTTATAGTGCAATCACAGCAAAGGCTAAATCCTAATATAAAAGAGGTGGTTAAGAAGGAAGTTATCAAGCTCCTCGATGCGAGACTAATATATATTATATCAGACAGTCATTGAGTTAGCCCAACACAAGTGATGCCAAAAAAAGGAGGGATGACTATGGTCCCCAATAAGAAGAGTGAACTTATACCAATGCGTACCATTACCGGATTGCGTGTTTATATAAATTGCTGAAAATTAAATGATGCCACTAGAAAGGACCATTTCCCACTTCTCTTTATGGATCAGATGTTGGAGAGGCTAGCTGGACATATGTACTATTGCTACCTAAATGGGATGTCTGGATACTTCCGGATACCGATAGCTCTGGAGGATTAAGAGAAGACCACCTTCACTTGCCCCTATGGCACATACGCTTATAGGAGAATGCCATTTGGGTTATGCAACACACTAGCTACATTTCAGTGGTGTATGTTGGCTATATTTGATGATCTGATAGAGAAAATTATGGAGGTCTTCATGGACAACTTTTTCGTCTTTGGTGATTCTTTCTCCAACTATTTAGAGAATCTAGAAAAGGTGCTTATTCTTTGTGAGGAGACTAATCTTATACTAAATTGAGAGAAATGTCACTTCATTTGCAAGGAGGGCATTGTACTTAGCCATAAAGTTTCACATAGGGGTATTGATGTTGATCGAGCAAAGGTCAATGTGATAAAAAAAACTTCTACCACTAAATTCAGTCAAGGCTATAAGAAGTTTTCTAGGCTAAGATAGTTTTTATAAACGCTTCATAAAGGACTTCTCTAAAATAGCCCGACCACTGACTCGACGATTGAAAAAAGATGTGCCTTTCAACTTCACTCCTAAATGTCAGCATGCCTTTAATGTGTTCAAGGCATGACTGACAAATGCACTTATCATGATAGCTCATAATTAAAACTTACCCTTTGAACTCCTGTGTGATGTAAGTGATTATATAGTTGGGGTTGTTCTGGGACAAAGGTGGGACAAACACTTCCAACCTATCTACTACGCCAGCAAAACTCTTAATTATGCTCAAGTGAATTACACTACTACAGATAAGGAATTACTAGCCATGGTGTTTGCATTTTATAAATTTAGGTCATATTTAATTATGTCCAAGGTTGTCGTCTACACTAACCATTCTGCCTTAAGATTTTTACTGACAAAAACAAACGTGAAGCCTAAACTTATCTGGTAGATTCTGCTCTTACAAGAATTCGACTTAGAGATTCACGATAAAAAGGGGGTAGAGAATCTAGCAGTTGATCATCTCTCAAGACTTGAGAACCCTTGTTTAGAGGAGTTTAAAAAGGAAGATATTGATGACTTCTTTCTTGAAGAAAAATTATATGCAATTTGCTAGCTTATGAACATGAAAACTCCTTGGTTTGCAAACTTTGCAAACTATCTAGCAGCATGAGTTCTCCCTAATGACCTTAGTTATTATGTAAGAAAGAAGTTCTTTTTCAAACTTAAATACTACTATTGGCAGGACCCCTTTCTTTTTCGAGTCCGTGGAGATCAAGTAATAAGAAAATGTGTCTCACATGAAAAGGAATGGAAAATCCTTGGTGATTGTCACTCCAACCCTACCGATAGTCATTATTCAGCCAACAAGATTGCACATAAAGTTTTAAAGCCCGGTTTCTATTGGCCTAAAATATTTAAAGATGCTCACAGTTGCTACGTCACATGTGATAGATGTCAGCGGGTAGGGAATACATCGCAAATAGATGAGATACCTTTTAGGGCATTGACTTCATAGGACCATTCTCAACTTCTTCCAAGAATAAGTACATTTTGGTAGTGGTGGACTATGTGTCTAAATGGGTTAAGGCACAGGCTTTGCCTACAAATGATGCCCGAGTAGTTGTGAAGTTCCTTAAGAAGTTGTTTTCCCGTTTTGGAACCCCTAAAGCCATTATAAGTGATAGAGGAACACACTTTTGTAATGCACAATTGGAAAAGGTGTTAAGGAAATATGGCGTGACACATCGAATTGCTACACCTTACCACCCCCAGACGAGTAGATAGGTAGAAGTTTCCAAACGTTAATTGAAAAGAATTTTAGAAAAAAACAATACGGCATAATAGAAGAGATTAGGCAAAAAGGTTTGATGATGCCTTGTGGGCGTATAAAACAGCCTATAAAACCCATTTGGGGACTACCCCGTATAGGCTAGTTTGTGGGAAGTCATGCCACCTCTTGGGGGAGATTGAACGCAAGGCATATTGGGTAATTAAATTAGCCAGTTTCGACTTAGAAGCTATTGGATTCAAGAGGAGACTATAACTAAACGAATTTAATGAGTGGAGAAGGCAAGCATATAAGAATATGAAGATATATAAAGAGAGTACAAAGGACTATCATGACAGACACATCCATCATCCAAGAGATTTCAAGGAAGGGGACCAAGTGCTTTTGTTTAATTCTCGATTGAAACTTTTTCCCGAGAAGTTGAAATCAAGATGGTTTAGCCCTTTTATAGTCAAGAAAGTCTTCCCACGTAATGCAATGGAGCTCGAACACCTAGGGCATGATAATTTTAAGGTGAATGGCCATAAACTAAAACTATACATGAAAGAAGGAATAATACATGAATACCGAGAGGAGTCTAGACTTTAAGTACCAGATATTTGGCAAAACAAAGTGAAAAACGTCAAGCTAACAACATTAAAAAAGTGATTTCCTGAGAGACAAACTATGATTAATTTAGGTATGTTAAGTTCCTTTTTGTTTTATTTTTATTTCACTAGATTAGTCCTATCATGTTAAAAAAGTTATAGATCTGTAGAGAGGAACTAAGCTTACTTGAGGGGAGTAAGAGTTAATTTTTTAGTGTGGGGAAGCATTAATCAAGTAAGAAAATTTAGGCTTTAACTTTTCAAGTGTATCCGGTAAGTCATTTTCATACTCTTTTAATTATGTTAAGGTGCACAATGAACAATCCCATGGATCAAATAACTTAAAGAATATTACTTGAATTTTGTATAATTTTTAAACATCTACACAACTTTGAGCACAAGTAGTGCTCAAGGTAGTTCACACCTCAAGAGGAGCCTATGGGCACTTTTTAGAACCCTACACGGCCCCAAGCATGGCCATGCATGAGCTAGGGCACTTCGTACCCCAACAGTAAGAGCCATCGGATAATTTTTTAGAACTTTGTTAGCCCCAAACACACCTGTGTAGAAGATAGGGCACTCTAGTGTCCTATAGGAACAACATCGGATAGCTTTTTAGAACTCTACACGACCTCGAGCACGCTCATACAAAGTGTCCATATATATATACACTCGCGCTCACAGTCTCTCCCACACGCTCTTTGATTTTACTCCACTTGAATACACTTCTCCTCTACCTTATCCTCATGAAACTACATTTTTTGCACTTTCCACACTTCTTCTTCACTTTTTACTTCATCTTCTATACTCTAAACTACAAATCCAAGTTTTTCTTTTCTTTTCATTTTATATGATCTACACACATGATTTTTTTTATATTGTTAGGTTCTTGCACATGGGTAAGAATGAGGTAGTGATTATTGTTTGATGAGTTTTTTGTTATCATGAATATCTTCTTCTTTCGCCTATTTGTGCTTTTAGATGATTTTTTGCTCTATAAGTACATATCAAATCTCATCTAACACTTAAGGTTCACGACCATTTTATGGGATTTCATAACTTTTGGGGCTTTACTAATATCGTGCAATCAATTGTTTTTAAAGTCATTCAATACAAGTAGCTCCCATATTTTTTTTATTTATAGTGTTTACTTTGACAATCTAGGGTTCTTAAGTATGCGAAATTGGGGTTTTGTCAATTTTAAGTATTAAGGTAGAAATTCATGAAGCTCTAAGGTTGTTTTAGTTCATCCATTTGTCTTAAAGCTTATACATGACCTTGTGCATAACCAAATTTTTGCACTCGTGTTGATTTGAATTTTTACCTATTCTTATTTCTCCCCCATCTGCTGCATGGCCATGCAGACAGTTGTGTTAACTTTTATGTCATACCTTATGATTTTATCCTCAAGAATTAATGCTTATCTCATTACACTTTGATTATACATATCTTTTATAGATATTGTGCATCAATATAAGTTGTCTTAAATAGTGATTAAGTTATGAAAGATAGACTTTGATTTTTGTTATCATGAATTGATTTATACATCTTCTATATAGATGAGGACAAAAAGGGTAACTAACAAGAAGGGAAAGCACCAAGCTTCCACATCTAACGAACCGCAAGAAATAGCCTTCCACTCTCACGAGAGGCTAAAAACCCCTTCACAGCAAAAAATAGTGCACAAAGCACATGTTAAATACTCCAATGAAGAATGGAGTAAAGAATGACGAAAAATATTAGAGTCTCTTGCTTTTGGAAATAATGAATACGTTGACTGGAAAATACTTAGGGCGTATGGAATTGATGAACGAATATGTGAAATAATAAGTGTTGGGCCTTAGGCTACCTTCTTTAAGATAAGTGAGCCAGCCTATAGAGAGGTTACTCTTGAGTTTCTCTCTACATTATGGTTTGATCATCATTGTCTCAATTTTCAAGTATATGAACAAAAACATATTGTCCCATCATATCGATTTAGTCGATATTTGGGCTTGTACTTAGTATCAGAATCAAATATAGCGGATTTCCAGCGACTGCCAACTACTTAGCCTGAAGATATGTCCACCTAAAGATATTGGGAATAACTTTGTGAGGTGGAAATCAGTTATAATCCTTCAAAGTTCAAGGCATCGTTCATCAGAAAATATTGATTTGAAAGTAGTTCACCACCTCTTGGCATACACTATTAGAGGAAGAAAAAGCAGTTATGGGTCAGTAAACAATTTTGAAGTTTTTCATCTTTATAGCATAACTAACAAATTTCAGATCAATGTAGGCATAAAAGTCACTAACTTCCTACATTGGTAGGCAACCAATCCTCGAGCCAAGGGGATATATTGTGGGGGCTATATCACTAAATTCCTAAAAGGTTATAATATTTTTCAAGCCCTAAATCCCGAGGAACCAGGCATTCTTACTACCAAAATTTCCGACGGCCCATTCCATCTATGGGGATGGTTAAGTTAATTGACCTCTCCACTCTATCAAGGTATTCGACTCCACCTAAAGGAGCTTCTACTTCTGGTGCTGCATTTACTTCCTCCCTCGGGAAGAGAGGGAACTAAATAAAAAGGAAAGAAAGAAAAACAAGTGTTTTAATAGTGCAGTCTAGGCATTTTTAGTAAGATTAGCTGGCTGTTTCTCCCCACTACTAGTTGACCTACCAACATATGAATCCTCCTCTGAATTTAATTCACCACATGACATAACTCCTAGACCATTTAGGAGAAGTTGCAAGGACCCAGTTATTGTTGAATCCTCTAATTCTGAAGAAGAGGAAGACGAGGGAGATGATATAAAAGAAGTGGATAAGGATGATGATTAGGGGAATGATGCCATAACTATAGACATTGATGATAGGAGTGAGGAAGCTGATTAAAAGCTAGATCATTTACTAGCTCTATATCTTCTTACTTAGTCTCTTTTTATATTTTTCTTCATAAGACTAATTAATATATTTTCTGCTCATGATTTGTAATTAATTGCGCTCCCTTACAAGAAGACTTTCTACTTAATGCTGATGAATGCTCCATTCTTTAAACTAGGATAAGCTAACTCTTATTTTATTTTTTTTTAATATTTTTTTAGTTTGCTGTTTTTTTTTTTAGATTTGATAGTGCATAACTTTTTCTTTACTAGAATTCAAATTTGCAAATACTGACAACCAAGAAAGTCCTTAGTGTCCTTTTTCTTTTATCTCTTAATTTTTCTTTTATCTTTTTTTTTTCCTATGTGTGCTTGCTTTGAAAAGACATTGGGGACAATATCTTAAACAAGCATAGGGAAGGGATATAAAGAAAAAAGAAATTAGGTTCCGAATTATTTATGTATCTTATGCTTTTATTGATCAAATTTTTCCTCACTTACAAGTTTGCAATTGAGCTTTAAGTTTGATTTTAAATTATTGAAAAGTAAAAACTGAAAATTGTACTCATTACAATGCAAAAGTAGCATTCTTGTATACACACATATAAAAGTAGTGACTTTATGTGCCTTACTCGCTTATCATTGGGTTTGCTATACTTAGTTAGAGTTTTAGGATGAAATCCAACTAAGATAAATCTATTTGCTATTTGATAGCTAAATTCAGAGTTATAAAGTAAATGGAAATCTTGAGTTTCCAGTGAATTAGTTGTGTTTTTTAGCTGACTAGCTAGTATATTTAATATTTAATCATTTTAAGAGTTCTTTAAACCTTTTGTGAAAGAGGCATGTAAAATTGTTAACTTGGTAATTCTTCTTGAAAGCTCTTTGAAAATAATAAATATCATTATTGAATCCCTATGTGTTAAGGTAAGGGAGGTTTAATGGGGTCCTTTTAAAACCCAATCACCTAAGGTCGTTTGTCCTGAAAATTAACCGATCAATGAAATTACCATAACTTTAAGAGATATCAAAAAAACAAGTTTAGCAAATCTTGTAACTCGAGTAAATAAGCTCATAAGGACATCCTCCATTAAGGGGATAATGTCTGTTAACTTAGGTGATGAGCTCGAGATTATTGATTGAAAGCTCACTACATGAGTTACTTGGTTCTATCTAATTGCAAAAAAAAAAAAAAAAAACTTTTAAAGAGACTTGAAAGAAAAAGAAAAATGATCTAGGGGAATAATAATGCCGTATACTTTCACTTCTTGTTGTTGTGCTTTGAAAAATAATTGAATGTTTTATATACTTTTTGGTAAGTGGCGAAATGCAACTGAGCAACTTAGACTTTGTTTGATTTGTTATTTCCTTCATAACTTTGAAAGTGGTTGCTAAACAGTAAGGATACTGGTTTAACTTACTTGAATTAATCCGAAAAGTCTAATTATTGTATACTAGGTACACATACGATTATGATAGGTTTGAGCAATAGACACTAACAAGTCACTAAGAATTTATTAAGTAAAGAATGATGCTTGTGAATTGAAGTTCATAATAAGTATAATTGATGATAGAGCCTTTCTCTTGTCCTTATTTTGTTTACTTGAGAACAAGCAAATAGTTAAGTGTGGGGAAGTTTGATAAGTATTGAAAGAACCTTAATTTTAGTATTTATTAAATATTATTTTTTATTAATTTTATGTGAATTTATAAAGAAAAAAAATACTTAAGTGCTTAATATTTGAATTCGGGGTTTAAATAGTGCAATTTAAAGATTTAAAGAAGGTTCAAGCGAAAACAAGGCAAAATTTGGAAAAATATAAGACATGGTGATTTTCACGTGTACACAACCTTCAACATGGCCATGCTGACACCAGTGCTAAAGGGCAAAAAGTGATCAGAATACATCGTGAAATTGTGCTTTGACCACTGCACAAGCTATGTAGAAGGTAGTGCTAAAGGAAGAAATTTTCCCAGAGAAGAAAATGAAGGAATTTCAAAGTGTACAACCCCAAGCATGGCCCTGCAGGAGGACATGGAGAACCTTGAATGTCAAAATTTCACTTTATTTTAGAGTATACGATCCCAAACACGAGCATACATTAAGTCGTGCATGCTACCATATTTCTTATATTAGAAATACTTTATCACGAAAATTTAGGATATAGATTTTTTATTTCTCACAGCCACTTTAAAAACTCTAGGAGAGTAAAATCATGAAACTGGAGAGAGGAATCACTAAAGCATCATCAAAGATTACAAAACATCTATAAGGGTTTATTCTTTTCATCATGATTTCTTATTACTCTTCTAGATTTTTCGTGATTACTGTAAATTTCATAGAGGAGTAGATTTATATGCCCTACATCTTATAAAACTCTAAATCGTGTGATTAAATTATTTATTGATTAATTAAAAGTTTATGCCTTGTATCTATTCATGTATTTTGATTTCTTTGTGATTAATTTATACGCGTAAATTAATTGCACGTCTTATTCTTATTAAATAGAGAGAGGTCTTATCTAATAGGATGAATCTTAATGAATAGAAATATTACATGTTTTACCTAGAGGTGGGAAAACTTCTATTTTATATACAAAGATTGAATTTTTATTTGGGAATTATGAACTTAATAAAATCTTATAAGGCGATAGTGAGAAAGAGGTTTCCACTATTTCATATAAGGTTATTAATTAAATAACTTGAGAGAGTAATTAGTTTAATTGAGAATTCTTGCAGTGCAAAGCATAAACAAATTGTTAATCAATATATTATTATAAGAAAGCTAGGGTTTAGAGCAAATCAAAATAAATGGTATGTTTTGTGATTGAATTTATTTATTAAAGCAATTATAATTAATCTTAGGGTTATTAGATTAGTTAATTAATAATTTAATTTATGAATCTCACATAAAGATTTAGACTAGATAGTAGAAAAACAGTAATGCTTGTACTTATTGTTAAGATCCTTGAGGATGATACCCGTTGTAATATATACTACGTTAGATAGGTACATTTACCTAGTTAGGTCGTTAAATTTCTTTAGATTTATAAATTTATAATTTGCTACAATCGAAAAAGCGACCCATAAGCCATTCTCTTACAAGTGTGCGCCTGGGATAGATTTTCTCACACAGCACCCTTTAACCGACACAGACTATATATAGAATTTGGCAATCCATTGGCTCATTGGAACATGATGAGGGATACTCAATATCACCTAAGCCACATTGTCAACGCATATCGGGATGCATGTGACAAGCATAATATGGCACAAGTATATCAATAACCTATTTTTTTTTCCCTTCAAATTCATCATATTGATCATTTGTATGGAATATAATTTCCTACCCTTTAAGTGGAATGGAAGTCATACGATGGAAATGTAATCTCCTACTTGATTTTTGCAAAGGCGGTATGCACATTTGAACGACTTAGTTGCCACCAATATGTTTCCACATTGTTGAGTGACATTTCCTTGATCAAGTGGCTAGACAGTTTGGTGGGTTCTAATATGTCTCACAACCAGTGAACATGCAACTAGAGCTCCATCAAATCAACTTGTGGGAGAGGATTGGTGTTGATTGGTCAGTCCAGCATGCAGTGTATATACACATGTGAGAACAATGGGTCGATTTAGTGGTTTACATAGAAGGCCTTAGTAGTATGCATGACAATTACATGTAGTGGTATGGATCAATCAGCCGGCAATATATTGGACACACCGAGGTTGTTCTTGGATTTCCGATAAGTACAACATCAACACTCTCTAAGTGAATAATTGCATAACCATTTCTTATTTAATTTACGTTTTGTTCTTACTTGTAAGGTGAAATGTTAAGACAAATTTGCTTATCGCCAAATCTAGACACAGCCATGAGAATAACTGCTTAAGGTCTTCATTTTATGTATCACCATGAAGGGGGGTAATGTTATACCCACAGCCGCAAAAGCAGAATTCCTAGGAGGTGGAGGCACAACCAATTGCTGCACGACGAAGGATGGCAAGACGTCAATGACCCTGAAACTGGGGTAAGACAAAACAAAATCCAATACAAGACCAACAGTTCCTAATGGATTCCGATGTGATGTACGATAGCTTGGGGCAAATGTTCAACACATACGAGACATCACATCGACAATCTATAAATGGTCTTATCTTAATACCGCCGGCTCCACAGAAGAAACGCTTTAGAAAACAACCTATATACTAGGGTGAATCATCAACTCAACCTACAAAGTGGTGTCTTATGCTTCGGCGAGCGTTTCGAAGGTGCGAACAAGGTATATGCTTTCGGTTTTGGAAATTTTCATAACATTAAAATCACAAACTGTATCTACACCTTTGAAGCCTATTTTAGAAATAATTATTTTAGATATAATATTTATAAAATTAAAAAAATACTATATTTTAGAGTGTTGCCACTCTCCGCTTCATTTTAGAGAAATAGTTTCTGCTTTATATGTACGGATACTCTTCGTGAATGTTGAATTAATTCAGGGTCTATATGTTTCAAGTCATTTCTTAATCGTTTATTACTAAAATAGAGATATTCATCGAAAATTAATTACGCACGTACATAAATATAATCCTCATAATGAACATTATAATCATAACAATATAAAAGGACTCGTTATTTCAAATGTTAAAAAAAAAATTATATGATAATACGATTTTATTTTCCTACTTTCTAAAATTTAAAAATGCCATCAAACATGTTTTCGGTATTCTTTTTTGTTTCAATTTTCATTCGAAAACGAGAAAGTAAAAAATAGAAAAAAAAAAACAGAAATTTTCTAGTGTAAAATTTCTAAAATTTTCGAAGCCAAACAGCACGGTTACGAAGATTATCGTAACATTTTCTATTGGAGCTGAAAATAATTTAGTGAAAAATAAAAGAGGTTTTGATAAATATAGGTTATTTATTACAAATTCACGATTACAACCCAAAATTCTAAACATACGAGTTTACGTAGAAAGACTCAAACTATAATTTAATCTCTAAACGGCGGCGTAGACGCCTCTGGCCTTGACTCTTCGGACCCCATACCAATCACCGGCGGCGCGCTCAGAAATGGAATTCCAGGAACCACTGACGGTGTCTCTGGAACAGGGAAAGTCACCGGAGATGGAAGCACGCCGATACCTGGAGAAAATGGCATTTGCGGGGGCAGAAACGATGCTGGTGGTGTCTCCGGTATCGGAAATGTCACCGGGGATGGGAGTACACCTGTTCCTGGCGGCAAAAAAGATTTCGGTGGTGTCTGCGGGAGCGGGATTGTAACAGGAGATGGAAGCGTTCCGATATCTGGCGTGAATGGCAGTTGTGGCGGTAAAAGAGACGCTGGCGGCGTTTCAGGGGTTGGAAATGTTATCGGTGCCGGAATTCCACTGGTATCCGGTGGTAGAGGCAGTTGTGGCGGCAAAAAGGATCCAGGCGGAGTCTGCGGAAGCGGAAACGTAGGCGGCCATGGTACTGCACCTGTGTCCGCAGATCCTGGCGTCGGAAGAGGAAATGCCGGAGGTTGAAACGGCAAAGGAGGAGGAAAGAGGATCGGTACAAGTGGAGGTGGGTTTTGCGCCTGTTCCGGTGGTGGAAGAAGGAAAGCGGGTGGCTCCGGCGCACTCGTGAATGGTGGTGGAGAAAAAAATGAAAACTCCGGCGGTGGCGGCGAAGGAACCAAGGGTGGTGAGAATATGAAAACAGGCGCCGGTGGTGGAGGGAGAACTACTGGTGGTGGTGATTGGGGGAGGGGGGACACCACTGGTGGCGGCGGTGAAGGAGGTGGCGGAGAGGGGGAGGAGGGGAAGGATCTGGAGCAGGAGGTGGAGGTAAGATGACAATAGGAGGAGGTGTTGAGGGGACTAGTGGCGGCGGTTGGAGTGGCGGTGGAATGGTTGGTGGAGTAGAGGGGACTAGGGTGGAGGGTAGTGGCGAGGGAGAGGGTGGAGGCCGTCTAGGTCTTGGTCGAGGTGCGGGTCGAAGGGGTTGTTAGGAGAGGGTGACGTGGCAAAAGGCATCGGCCACAGACATCGAATAGATAGAGATAGAGAGGGTCACATGATGACGACGACGATCTATTTATACTACTGCTTCTTGGTCTCGAATTTCGTGTTTCTAGTTCTACTACTCTTGTTGTCTTCCTTGCTACCTCTTCTCGGTCTCGGTGGTGGCTCTTCGTGGTGTCGTGTGATGCCGGAAGTTGCACTGATGGGCTCTGTGAGTGATTGTGTAAGCAAAAGAAGCGTTACTAGAACTGCTAATACTGTGTTAGCTTTCTTCATCGACTCGACACTCTACATAGGATGCTATGCTGTTTTAGAGTTTTAGACCTAGGATGCTATGCTGTCTCTGCCTTCAAGTTCATTCAAGGTTAGTAAGTGTTTATATATATATAGAGGCAGGCACATTTGCATTTGCCCAATTTTTTACAGTTTGAGAATAATATATAATATGGGGGTGGTCAGGAGAGAGATTATTGCTCTTATGAAATTCATGATGTGATGGGGTTCGTTTGTGTTTCCAAAGTTAAGAGAGAAGAGTAAATGCCACTGACAAAACATCATCCCTCGTAGAAATTTATATTCTTATATTTTCCTTCTTTATCTATATTTGCATGTACCGTCAGTTGGTCTGATGTTAGAAGTTAGAACAAGAAGTGTATTATGTTTATGAGACACTATACTTTCAACATGACATTAAGTTCACTAGAAAAGGAGGCCCTTCACGCTTATGATGCAGATAGATCTAACCATTGCTGATATAAAAGAAGATATACACGAACAAGAAAAAGAAATTGGAGAAATAAAACACATAATATTTGTAATTTTTTTATAATTTAATGATATAAATATTAGTTTTCAAATTAGATAAATTAAGTTTGAATCTTTTATTGCAATCATAAAAAAAAATACATAATAGGCAATATACAAATGCTATGTATAAAAAAACTTTTAATTGTGTATTTATAAATCTGGTTTTTGTAGGAATGTGAACGAACCAACTAGTTGGGGTCAAATAATACCAAACCTAGCCCGAATAGTTTGCATGGCGGACTTGCCCAAGAATGGGTTGAAGTTGTTCTCATTTTCCTGAAACTGTAATGAATACGGAATACCGAGCAGAGATGGAAAGTGGAAGCTCAATGAAATCCAGCTAATGCTAACGAGCTTCGATACAATTGAATAGAGATATGATATGGATTCAGGACACGGAGCGCTCCCTAAGAGGCTTTAACGCCTGGAAGGATGTTAATTGAGGGATAAATGATAGTAATGTGCAGCACAGCAGCTGAAAAGGTGGCGGAAATGAACAGCATTCATATTCAAAGGAAAGAAGGCATAGTTTTATGTGCCCTTTCTAGAGAGATGACCCTCCATTTAATGCCCTGCGCCATCCCCATGGCCATGGACTTCCCTTTCACACACACACACGGTAAAGTCGAGCGCAGGGCGTTTGACGAATTTATTGTCCGATAGGATCGAAATTAGGGATATGCATGGGAGTTTAGTGAGGGAGTCAACATCATAAATTCGATCTATTAGGTAACCTTTATACGTAAAAGGTAGCTTATAATCCTTTTGACCCCATACCTCAGCAATTGAAATAGCTTTCTTCATTCAAAACCTCTTCCTTAGCAACGTGGATTTGTTGTGTGTATATACTGTCCATCCTCACTGTTGTCAGACGAATAATAAAAGATATAATAAATGCCAAAATTAAGTATAGATTCCTAGCTAAATATACGTGCTTCGTTAAATAACTTTATCCATTAAGATCTCTATAAGAAGGTTTTTAAACTTAAAAACTTACACTAAAAATCTCGAATAAAATGGTTTTACAAATTTATCCTGATAATATATCTAATGCTAATGGTTTAAAAATTTGTTGTTATCGCAAACACTACGTTTGAAAATTTTCAAAATAAATTGAATATACATATTATGTTATGTAAAACTAACTTAAATACTTAACTATATCATGCAACTGAAAGTTTATTTTCTTGATATAATTAAGCTTGATCCAATGATATTTGCAATATTTACTTGCTTTGTTAAATCAGTTAAAAAATACTATCTCTCGTGGAAATAAAACAAATTACACATAAGATGGATAAGTGTAGCATTACTTTATTAAGGATTGAATATAAATTTATAGTTGTAAATCACATAACATATATGTAAGTGAAAAACAAGTAGAAAAGCAAAAAAGAAAATTATATGCATGATTTAATGTAGAAAACCCATATGATTTGCATGAAAAACTAGTGTAACATCATAAAACAGGTGCTCGCAATCCTTATGAAATAATGCCCCAACAACTAAGTTTTTTATAATTACAAATTTACAGATGTATCCAAAAGCCTAAGATAGTGAAGAAAATAAAATAAGCAACATATAAACATAAAACATGATACTCTAAAAAGAAAAGGTTGGCACAAACCCTTAGTCGATTGGCCAAGCTCACTATTAGATTGTCCAAGCCAAAGCAATCGAGTAATTACTACCTCCAATAATTGGTTGCCCCTTATAGTGACTCTTAAGAACACTTATCAACGAACTCTTTTAGCTGTGGTGGTCGACTCCCCATGCCCATTTTATGCTTGGGCTTTATCCTTTTTCTTAATTTTTTTTTCACCTTAGTAAGTAGGGATGAGTATGATTCAATTGGATAAGGTTTTATCCCTTTGAGCTAAACCAAGTAATGTTTAGTCTGAGATTTTTTTTATCCATACAAGATCGGTTTTATTTAGTTTATGTTTAAACCATATAAAATTACCAAAGAGTTTTTATTATTATTATTATTATTAGGGCACGAATAATTGAAGAAAAAATGTTCTCATTTTTAAAACATTGATAAAACTTTAATTTAAAGTCATAAGGAGGAGAAAGAGAATATTTGATGACTATGTGAGATATATATATATATATATGGTGAGTGATCAAGTTTAAACTGGAAAAAGTACACATGAAATGTACACTTCAACAAACAAGACTTCACAATATTCCCAAAAATTCCACTTGGTTTAGAAAACAAGATGAGGAAAATGTAAATAGAAAAAGCAAATTAATAGATAAAATCAAACTTTTAGTCCACTTAATTTAGTTTGATTTGGTTTGTTCTTACACCCAATTCTAGTGTTTAGTACATGCTTTTGCATGCATGAGGTAAAGGTTTAATTCCTACAATAGTTATTTTATTTTTTTCAAATCTAGAATCATCTCTTAGATAATGTTTTCATTTTTTATTTTGCATTTTTTTTTCTTTTACTCTTCTTTTAAATAAGGAATAAAATTAATTTCCATTACTTAAAAAAAAAAATTAACTGAATGGTTTATCTCGCAACACTATTTATTCATTAGTAGTTATATTGCATTTCGATTTTATGGCATAAAGTGCTACTAGATAATAATAGTTATATTATTTGATGTATTGACATCTTTTTTATGATGAACATCATAAAAATGATTGGTGATTACTCAATTAATAATTATCTAAAGAATTATATTAAAAGAGATATTTGTTTATAATTACTATCAATTAGACTTATAAAGTCATCTTTAAAAAATTATAGAAATGGCTCTTAAAGGGTCTAGGTATGATTATATTTGTAATAAACTAAGGACGATCAACATCTTTTTTTTTTTTTTATTCTGTTTGCCAAAATAAAAGAATTTATTTAAGGCGACACATCAAAAGGTCCAGAAAACCCATGTACAAACAAAAAATTAAGCAATTGGAATGAGGCTTGAGTAAGCTCGAGCCACGGCACATCCTGCTTTGCCTTGGATGGCTATCCAATCAAGGCGGGAATTAAAACTAAATTAAATGAGTAAAAGAGAAGTTTTGTAAACAGAGATATTATCAATATTTCCTCTGATCCTCTAATGCGCCTGTCTTCGTGCCATGATGGACTCGTATGCTATTTTGGAGTCAGTCTCGATAACAATATATTTCCATCCTCTTATCCTTGGCGTGACTATACCATCCCTACCTGCAAGTGCTTCATCAACCAAAATGTCAGCCCCATTAAGGTTTCACGCTGTTGCTTCCGGCAGTTTTCCTCGGCCATTTCTGCAGACTTGTCCAAATGCATTAAACCATCGAACGTGTCTCCACCTTGTAGATTTGACTTCCAACAAAGCCCCCTCTCGTAAGGTCGATTTTTTCACTCCCAGTTAGTGATTGTATCTTCAAAGCCATGTTTGGATTGCGAATAATTTGAACATCCTTATCAAACCATGCAGTGTCTTGATCTGATAAGCATTTTCAATGCCAGATGCCCCTAATGAATGCTTAAAATCGCTATCACTTGTTGAAGGAAATTTTATGGAGTTAGGGTTTCTTTCGTATTTGGTCATAATAAGGTGCTTTCTAGTAAAACATTTTACTTATAAGTTTATTACTTTATTCTTTTTTATATTTTTCACATGCCTCCGCATCAGTATTTTGTTAGTATTCTATTAACATTTTTAACAGCAGGGGCTGAAATAAACAAATTAGAAGTTGAGGGACTGGTTGATTAAATCGATCTACGAAGGGATTTAGTTGTCTAAAATGCAAAATTTAAAGGTTTATTTGAGTATTTTAGCTTAATTTTATAATCTCCAACTCATCTTTATCCATTTTTACTTATTTCTTTATTTTTCCATCCATATTCACTATTTATTTAATTTACAAAAACATAACATTTATTTTTTATCACGATCCTTCGATTCCACCTTACTATACCTCTATAAACGATAATAATAATAAAAAACAAGATGTTTCAATAATTCAATGAAAACCAGCACGAGAATGTCCAAAACACCCTTTACCGCAGCAAGGTCCTATGTGGAAGCCTCAGCCTCCCATTCCTTTAACTTGGATGAAGTCAACTCAGCAACAGAGTCTCAGGTGACTTACCTTTGACCGTTTGTTTTTATTCGGTTCCTAGTTTTTTGTTTAGTTCGTTTACAAAAGATTTATTTATTTATTTTCCTAATGTAGTACTTTTTGCAGAACAAACGCATGAAGATGAATGAAAGAGATGGAGATCATACACTCATCATGGCCGGAAATTCAACAGCAATGTGGTCGGACAATTCAAATGAGTCCACACTAAATCACTCAGGCTTCAAGGGTAAGCTAACCTTCTATCTTCTCATGCAAGTTTTATGCTTCACTACAAATGTTTCGTCTTTCTGGGTCATGTTGTTTCGGTTTATTAGGGCTTGAGAGAAAATTTAATTTGATGGATCCTCGTAGATTTTAAGACAGAAATACATTTGTTGAAAGTGACTGAAAATCCTTTGTTTGATAGAAGCTGTATGCCCTATTGACCTTACATCAAATTACAATGAGGATTACGGTTTTCACAGAAGGGGAAATTTTTTGTCTTTATCTTGGATGTGTTTGTTCGTGGGATATATTTTCTGGACTTTTCTCTCTCTCTCTCTCTCTATATATCCTTAATAATGAAAATTTTAGAACTGTCAAATATTACAATAGTATTACGGATATTGTAAAAGCGATGATATTGTGGGGTGCTATGTTGAAAATGGACAGGAGATAGGTTGGGCCATTTTAGACCTTTTGTCTTTATTTTCTATGCATCCTAACCTTACCAAACATGCCTATAGAATATGAGTATTCCGCATGATCCGAGTGTCCTATAGAATATGAGTACTCATTCTGCCAATTTAACCTGTATAGAATACTCATTCTATCAATCAAACCTCGGATTAATATATTTGTAAAGTCAAAAAACTAAATTATAATAAAATCAACATTAGATGCTCGATTTCGAAAATACAGGTGTAAAAGCAATATTAATAGAGAAGTTTGCAGTTTTTACTGTGGTGATTATTGTAGCAATTGAAAAAGATTGGATTTATAGGTGTAATTGTTGTGGAAAATGTTGCTACCTTAGGAGTGTCTTATATTTTAGGATAAGGTCCTAGCAGTGTGATGGAGGCACAAGGGACACAGGACACATGGCCTGACTACACGGGGACACGGGACACATGGCCTGAACACACGGCCGTGTAGTGATTGGTAGATTTCCATAGAGTCATACACGGCCCCCATACACAGCCGTGCATCGAGACCGTGTATTCGATCCAGATTTCCACAGAAGCATACACGGCTTCCTTACACGGCTAGGAGACGGCCGTGCATCGCGACCATGTATTCAATCCAGATTTCCACAGATTCATACACGGCCCCCATACACGGCCGTGCATCGCGACCGTGTATTCGATCAAGATTTCCACAGACGCGTACACGGCTTCCTTACACGGCTAGAAACATGACCGTGTACCTAGTCAAGAATTTCACAGAGTCATACACGGCTTACATACACAGCCGTGTATGAGACCGTTTGTAGTCGCGTATCTTATTATTTCTTCCACGTGTACGCTTAGATTTTTCCCTTTTAGATATTTTACGGGGCCATATAAATACTCTTTTGTCAGATAGATTAGGGTTATGTTTTGATTATCATACTTGAATACACTTTGAGAGAGAATTTTCTCCAATTTTCAGGTTGTGCGCAACTAGATTTGCATCAAAGAGTGTTTCTTTGTTGTGGGAAACCAATCCAATTTCGGATTCGTTTCGTTTTCGCTTTCCGCGCTGCGTCAATTGGTATCAGAGCAAGGCTATTTCCTGTGGAGATGTCAACTCATCAAGGCGACGATAGCGGTCGTATTCTTAACGGTGTTCAAGATGCGAGGTTTCAAGGGAACCATCAATGGGTTCCTAGGGCAGAGTTCGACACAATGCATCAGAAGGTCGGGCGTATGGAACGGCGCCTTGATGAACTGATTGAGCGTTTCGATGCTCTGGTGATAGACCCCAATAAGGTTGGTGGCGCTGGCAGGAATCCACCACGTGCGATGGAGGAATTCAGGGGACGCATAATCCGACCTGTTGTTGAGAACAGGTGGGGACACGTGGAGAGTGAGGAGTCCAGCGAAGAGAGTGATGATACGTACGGAAGTAGACCGCGGTGAGGACGTAGTGGAAGAGGCGGTAGTCGTCGAATGGCTCATCATGGAAACCACCCTAGAGAAGGTGAGCACAGGAGGAACCGTGGGGGTTATGATCACGAGGATGGCGGAGACTACCGTCTGAAGGTTGATATTCCATGGTTCGATGGCAGTCTCAACATCGAAGGCTTCCTTGATTGGTTGGCGGAAGTAGACCGGTTCTTCGACTACATGGAAATTCCCGAGGACCGTCGTGTAAGGCTGGTGGCATGTAGGTTGAAGAGTGGTGCTTTGGCATGGTGGGAGAGATTGCAAAGTAGGAGGCAGAGGGAAGGAAAGCACCCGGTGAGATCATGGTATCGCATGAAGCAGTTGCTGCAACATGACTTCCTCCCGCCAGATTACGAGCATATATTGTTCCAACAATATCAGCGATGCCGCCAAGGACAACGTTCCGTGCATGAGTATACGGCGGAGTTCATGAGGCTGGCAGAGCGGAATGATTTGAGGGAGAGCGAAGGTCAGCAAGTTGCTAGGTATGTAGAAGGACTGAAACTACAAATTAAAGACAAGATTGGGGTGACGATGGTGAGAACCCTCGTAGAAGCAAAGAACTTGGCTCTCCGAGCCGAACTTGTGTTACAGGAGCAAGGGAGTAGATATGGGGGAGGACGGAAAGGGTATGTAGGCGAAGCTATAGGTGGTGGTAGTCGACCGGTACTTGAGAAAAGTAGGACTACACCATATAAACCAATTGAGCTAATGTCTAGGAGGGAAGAGAAAAGTGAGGGGAAGAAGCCAATGGAGCAGAAGGGAACTCAAAGATAGAACAACCCCTATGCCAAACCTATATTGGGCAAATGTTTTCGATGCAACCAATCGGGTCATCGGTCAAACGAATGCCCAGCGAGGAGGAGCGTCAACATCCTCGATAGGGAAGATGATGAGGAAATCTGCCGTGAGCCCGATGGAGAGGGAGAATATTATGAGGAAGAAGAAGAAGCAGCGGAGCCAACATACGTAATTCGGCGCATGATGCTCACCCCAAAGCAAGAAGAGTTCACGCAGAGGCACCAGTTGTTTCGCACACGGTGTACTATCATGGGGAAGCTATTTGAGTTAATAGTAGACAGTGGCAATTGCGAGAACATCATAGGAAGAAAGGTTGTGACACAACTGCAGCTGCCCGTCAAGAAGCACCCGAATCCTTACACTATTGGCTGGATCAAGGCCGCCGAGAAAATTGAAGTTAAGGAAAGATGCAGGATACCTTTCTTAATAGGGAAGTACCGCGATGAAGCATTCTGCGACATTGTAGACATGGATGCTTGCCACATCTTGTTCGGGAGGCCATGGCAATTTGACGTGGACGCGCAACATGCGGGCAAAGAAAATGTCTACAGGTTGGAGAAAGAGGGTGTGAAGTACACCTTATTGCCGTTGAAAAGGGAAGGACGTGCTAAAGAGAAGAAGGTTGAGAGTCGCTCATTCTTAACTATCACTCAATCTGAGAAGGAAGTGATGGAGGACTTAAGGGAGTCGCGAGTGGTGCACGCCCTCATCGTGAAAGGAGTAACCGAAGGAGGGGAGGAGCTTGATGGAGAAGTGTCAGGGGCAGTAAAGGATCTTCTTGAGGAGTTCAAGGAAGTGGTTCCAGACGACCTACCCGAGGGACTACCCCCTCTGAGGGATATTCAACACCAGATAGACCTGGTGCCCGGAGCTAGTCTCCCAAATCTCCCGCATTACAGGATGAGTCCCAAGGAAGCCGGGATTTTACAGGAGAAGGTCTAAGAGCTTTGGGACAAAGGTTTCATCCGGGATAGCTTAAGCCCATGTGCGGTTCCAGCGTTGTTAACTCCCAAGAAAGATGGGAGCTGGAGGATGTGTGTTGATAGCCGAGCTATCAACAAGATTACCATAGGGTATAAATTCCCTATACCCCGCATCGAGGATATGTTGGACCGTTTGAGTGGCGCTACTATCTTCTCTAAGATAGACTTGCGGAGTGGATATCACCAGATTCGGATCCGCCCTAAAGACGAGTGGAAAACGGCGTTTAAGACCAAGGAGGGGTTGTATGAGTGGCTAGTGATGCCATTTGGGTTGAATAACGTACCGAGCACCTTCATGAGGGTAATGAACCAGGTATTGAAACCTTTCAATGGTCGTTTCCTTGTTGTGTACTTTGACGATATTCTAATATACAGTAAATCCGAAGAAGAACATTTAGAGCATCTAAGGTGTGTGTTGTCTACATTAAAGGTGAATAAGTTGTTCGCTAATCTCAAAAAGTGCACATTTATGTCAAGGCGACTGTTGTTCCTTGGGTTTGTGGTTAGTAGTGAGGGAGTGATGGTGGACGATGAGAAGGTGAAAGCAATTAGAGAATGGCCTGTTCCCAGGACCGTTACAGAATTGAGAAGCTTCCTCGGCCTAGCTAGCTTCTACAAAAGGTTCATTAGGCATTTTAGTACTGTTGCTGCCCCCCTGACCGAATGCTTAAAGAAGGGAAAGTTCCAATGGGGCGAAGAATCTAAATTGAGCTTCATGAACTTGAAGCAGAGATTGTGTAGCGCGCCTGTACTAGCGCTACCAGACTTTGAAAAGTTGTTCGAAGTGGATTGCGACGCTAGTGGGGTCGGAGTCGGTGCAGTACTATCACAGGAGAAAAGACCAATAGCCTTTTACAGTGAGAAGTTGTGCGAAACAAGGAGGACTTGGTCTACCTATGATAAGGAATTCTACGCCGTGGTAAGGGCCCTTAAAGTGTGGGAGCACTATCTGGTCGGGAAAGAGTTCATTTTGTATTCGGATTATGGGGCTCTTAAACACTTGAGTGGTCAGACCCGAATTAGTAAGGATATGCACGCCAGGTGGATTGAGTTCTTGCAGAGGTTTCCTTTCAGGTTGATGCACAAGTCAGGTGTGCAAAACAAGGTCGCGGACGCCCTGAGTAGAAGAGCGAATGTCCTGCTTACTTTGAGTACAGACATTGTCGGTTTTGAGAAGCTAAAGGAACTATATGAGAATGATAGCGACTTTAAGGACACTTGGATTAAGTGTGCCAACAGGGAACCGTGTGACGACTATCATATACATGAGGGGTACTTGATGAAAGGGAACCAGTTGTGCATTCCCGAATCTTCTTTGCGGGAAAAGCTTATCAGGGATCTGCATGGTGGAGGACTGGCGGGACATATGGGTAGAGATAAGACCCTAGCCGCAGTTACCGCCAGATACTTTTGGCCTCGGTTAAGGAGGGATGTGCAACGGATTGTGGAGAGGTGCTACATTGTCAGGTGTCTAAGGGGCAATCCCAAAACACTGGCCTATATACTCCTCTTCCCGTGCCCTCAAACATTTGGGAGGATTTGTCGATGGACTTTATACTGGGTTTGCCTCGTACCCAACGAGGTGCTGACTCTGTGTTTGTTGTAGTTGACAGGTTTTCCAAGATGGCTCATTTCATCCCATGCAGGAAGACCGCCGACGCACGGGCTATTGCGCGACTATTCTTCAAAGAAGTGGTTCGGTTGCATGGAGTCCCAAAGTCCATCACATCTGACAGGGATAGCAAATTCCTTAGTCACTTTTGGAAGACCCTCTGGTTTATGTTTGATTCATCCCTGAATTACAGCAGCACCGCTCATCCTCAAACCGACGGACAGACCGAGGTAACTAACAGGACCCTCGGAAACCTCATCAGAAGCATCTGCGGAGAGAAGCCGGGACAGTGGGATCAAGCATTGGCTCAGGCTGAATTCGCTTACAATAGTTCTGTCCACCGAACTATTGGAAGGTCTCCATTTTCAGTGGTATACACAAAGACACCACAACATGCGCTGAACTTGCTCAAATTACCCAAGGACATGGTGGGTGATGTGGCGGCTAAACATATGGCGGAGCAACACCAAGCCACTACTGAGGAAGTTAAGCGAAAGATAATGGAATCCAACACACGATACAAAGGGGATGCAGATAAGCATAGACGGAATAAGCTCTTTGCAGTGGGCGATCAGGTAATGGTTTACCTTCGAAAAGAGCGACTCCCTATAGGGAAGTATGGGAAACTTCAACCCAGGAAGTACGGTCCCTATGAAGTTGTACATAAGATCAATGACAACGCATATGTTGTACAACTCCCGAAAGATATGAATATCTCCTGCACTTTCAATGTGGCAGACTTGTCACCTTTTCATTCCGATGATACGCCTCTATATCCGGACGAGAACTCGGGGTCGAGTTCTCCATTGGTGAGGGAGAATGATGGAGGCACAAGGGACACGAGACACATGGCCTGAACACACGACCGTGTAGTGATTGGTAGATTTCCACAGAGTCATACACGGCCCCCATACACGGCCGTGCATCGAGACCGTGTATTCGATCCAGATTTCCACAGAAGCATACACGGCTTCCTTACACGGCTAGGAGACGGCCGTGCATCGCGACCATGTATTCAATCCAGATTTCCACAGAGTCATACACGGCCCCCATACACGGCCGTGCATCGCGACCGTGTATTCGATCAAGATTTCCACAGACGCCTACACGGCTTCCTTACATGGCTAGAAACATGACCGTGTACCTAGTCAAGAATTTCACAGAGTCATACACGGCTTACATACACGGCCGTGTATGAGACCGTTTGTAGACGCGTATCTTATTATTTCTTCCACGTGTACGCTTAGATTTTCCCTTTTTAGATATTTTACGGGGTCATATAAATACTCTTTTGTCAGATAGATTAGGATTACGTTTTGATTATCATACTTGAATACACTTTGAGAGAGAATTTTCTCCAATTTCCGGGTTGTGCGCAACTAGATTTGCATCAAAGAGTGTTTCTTTGTTGTGGGAAACCAATCTAATTTCGGATTCGTTTCGTTTTCGCTTTCCGCGCTGCGTCAAAGTGCAATTCATGCGCTATTGATATGCTAGCTTAACTTTGTCTTAAGCACTAAGGAATTAGAGCATCTTTATTTGCAGAACTTTGTTTTCTTTTTTCTTTTTCTTCTCACATCCTATCAAACATGCAAGTGAAGGGCTCTATGCCATCGCTTTTTGGAGTTGTTTTTAAGAAACCTAAGGATAATGAAAACCCTTAGGAATAGAGACAGCATCAAGCAATTTTTTTTTTTTTTTTCTGGCTGGCACTTTGTATGAGTGCTGCCATGAAGAAGGACCACAACATAGTAAGAGTTAGGTTCTTTGATAATGTACACAAATCTATAAGAGCATACGCATATAATTGAACAGGGTTTAGATGGACTGAATTTTCCTAATCACACGTAAGTCTCCTCATCGTCCATCATGTATCCACTGTCATCTATTAAAAAAATAGTTAATTAACATTATGATAATTTTTTACTTGTGAAGTCCATGTGTAATCGGCGGGCACAGATGGATGGAAACACCATTTAAGACTCTGGAAATTTACTCCAAATTCATCTCAGGAGTTAACATTGCTTATGATAAACATGTGTTTAAATATTTGACTTCAAAACATTGTGCTGATACGACAAACAACAGATTACAGAGTTTAACTTCAGGTATTATTGAGTTGCTTGTAATTTGGAAAATGGTCATTGGGTATTGATCGAACC
>JBBMOL010001549.1:0-36730 GCA_037954665.1 Laguncularia racemosa | reverse complement strand
AACTTTTAGGGTTTTTAAAAAACAAGCTAAAACCCTTTTTTCTTTATTTCCCTTGAAAATCAAAAAAGCTCTTTGATTTTTTTATCGTTTAGAACCCCCAAAAAACAAGCTTTTAGGTTTAAATTTAAAGCTTAAAAACAAGAGCAAATTCATGTAGTAGTTTAAAAGATAATTATTTAAAAAGATCTTCAAACATGAATTCGATATTTTTTTGAAAAATTTTATTGTGCCCAAAAACTAGAATATAAAGTTAGGATTTGGTGTAGTTAAATATTTTAAAATTTAAATGGTAAAAGAGTCTAATTCATACCAATAAAAGTTTTTGAAAAATTTGAAAAAATTAAAAAAAAAAAAAAGAATAAAAAAAAAATCAATTGTTCCCCCAATTGGGGGAAAATTAAATTAATGCCCCTTTGGTAAAAATTGCTTAGTAACATTTTATCTCAAAACAAAATTAAAAAGAAAACATAACAACCTGTTCGGTTTCCCTTCTCTGCCCTCCCCCTTTTTTGTTCAAGAGATCCAAGTGAAACCTTAGGGTTAGTTTATTTAATTTTTAAAAGGAAATCGAGGGGCTTTTCTAGCAAGATACGAAAAATTTTCCCTTTTTAAAATAAATCTTTAAAAAGTAAAAAATTTTCTGGACCTTCAACGGTTGGGAAAGTCTTTCCCCTTTTGGGAAATTAATTATTTGGTCCGTTGTACCGGTTTAACCCGGCGACCCCCGCTGGCATTTGGTCGAATTTTAAATTTTCTTTTTTAGTATTGGAAGTTATAAGCTTCCCCCCGGGTTTCACCGGTTCCACGGGTTACAGGCGTGCAAAACTGTTTCTCTTTTTTGGTGAGGGTTTGCATTGGGTAACAAAGTTATTTTGCAGACAGAGGGGATTTAAGTGTATTTTCTTTGATTCAAAACAAATAAAGGCCCTACCAAAAACGCCTGTTTTCCCGCGGTGTAAACCCTTCTTTGTAAGTTTAGTTTCTTTTAAATTTTTTAATTGCCCCTTTCTTTTAACTGTTTATAAAATAAATTTAAATACCTTTCCCCTTTTGTTTCTAAAAATTATAATAAATTAGACAATTATACTTAAAGATTTTAGTATAAAATGGCTTATCAAACCACATTAAATTTGTTGTTCGAATTAATGAATAATTTAGAATTATGATTATACAACTTTTTTTCCTTAAGTTATTTTTGAAAAATTTGATTTAATTTTAAAGTCTACATTCAACAAATGGGTTTTATGTGAAAATTGGCAAATTTAAAGTAAACAAACAAAACAAACTTTTCCCCATGTTTAGCAAAAGAATTTTTTTAAAAATAAAAATTAAACAAAAGGAAAAAAAAACCAAATTTAAAATTAGGATTATCGTTAAACCTTGAAATAAAGTAAAGTTGTATAAATTTTAGATTTTTTCTTTTTTTTAAAGTTTTTTTTAAATTAATAAATTTTAATTTTTGTTTTTTGTTTAATAAGAACTATTTTGGGTTTTTTTCCCGCTTTTTATGAATTTTTTTTTTCCCCTTATTGTTATAGTTTATTCGGCACATCCGAGTGTCACTAAAGGCCCGGGTTTTAAATCGGTTTTCACTTAACATTAAGTTTAATATTTTTTAACTCAATTTTTTAATTTTTGGGTTTGGCTTTGGTTTTTTTTTTTTTAATTAAAAGGTATACGTTGAAATTTTAAAACTAAAGTAAATTGTTTTTTTTCATTAGGGATCGATTTACTTTAGATTCTAATTTAAGAAAAAAAGGTAAATTTGTTTTTAAAAATTTTTCACTATTAAAATTTTAACAAGTTTTAATCCAAATGGTGAGAAAGTTTTGAAAAGTAAATTTTAAATTTTGTAGATGTTTTTAAAAATTTGTACAATTCAGATTTATAAATTTTTTAAAAAAAAAATTTTGTTTAAAAATTTTTAAGGAAAACTTCAAAGATGATAATTCTTTTTCTTATATTTTTTTTCCCCCCCAAAATTGTTGAACGGTTTCATTTTTAAAAAATTCAGACAATTTAAAGGGAAAAAAAAGGGAAAATTAGAGAAAGAAAAAAGGAATATGGTATTCCCTTTTTTAAGCGTAGGTAAGGGAGTTTCCCCTTAAAGATAGAGAGTGTTCGTGTTATACCCTTATGCAGAAAAAAAGAAAAAAAGTAAAAAGGAACTAAAAAAAAAATTTTATGGGTTATAAGCCTTTTTTAAGTTTTAGTGGGTTTAAAATTTGTCAAAATATGGGGGGAGTTAAATTGGGTTTTTTAAAATTTAATATTAAACCCTTCATAAAAGGTTTTAAGCGTGTTTTATTTGAATTTTAGGTTTTAAGTTTCGATTAAAAAGAATGTGAAAATATGTTGTGTAAAAAAAGGACCAACCCCCGTGATTGTTTTTTCAAAAAAATTAATCGAGAATGAAAAAGTGTACTTTTTGCCCTAAGAAAAATTTTTGGGGAAACATTTGAATAAAAATTTTTTTTTTTTTCCCTTGTGATTTTGTATTCAAAAGTTTTTTTTTAAAATTTTAAGTTTTGTAATTGGGGTTTTCTTGCCCCAACCCTCCTTCGGTTAATTGTTTTACCCAATTTGTTCGTTAAGGAGGTAAGGTTTGAAATATAAAGGAAGGGAATAAAGGGGTTTGAAAGGTTGGTACCCATAATATTTTTCGTTTGCCCCAATTTCCCTGCTTGGTTGAGGTTTTTTTTAAAAGACTTGTTTTCATTTAAAATTCTCACCCTTGGTTTGAGGGGGTATGGGGGAAAGGGTGATGAGTCCTTATTTTTTTGTAATTTTATATTATACAAATTTTCCCGCAAAAAGACTTTGGGGCCCCAATAGAAAAAATTGGTTTAAAAATTCAAAATTTGGGGTCTTATTGGTTGTTTTGGCTTCCCCTTTTAAATAACCCACAAAAAAGGATGAAAATTGAAAGAAGGGGGAAAAGGACATAAAATACCCCTTAAAAAATTTTCAAAAAAAGAATGGGGGGTTGTGGTTTGGGGCTACGTCTAATTCAATTTTTTGAATGTTCAAAAGATTACAAAAAAAAAAGATCAAAAAAAATGTGGAAAAAAAATACACCAATAATTTTGAGTGCCCTCTTGGGCCCCAAAGTGTCCAAATGTTGGTGCAAAATTGAAAGAAAAAATTGTTTTGAGAAATCCCTTTAAATGTTGTAGAAATTTTCCCACAAATTGGGGTTCCCAAAATTAGTATTGATTTTTAATTTTATTTTTTGGCTAGAAAATCATTGGATGTTTTAACAATATTGAAATTCCATACAATTGTTTTTTAAAATAAAAAAGGGTTTTCATTGGAAAATCATTTGTTTTGGGTTCCCCTTCATGATGGTATTTCTGAGGTGGTGGATCAATTTTTTAAAGGTTTTCCCGGTTTTTCCCCATATAAAATTTTAAAAGGTATCACAAAAAGTTTGGGTTTTCGCCCCTTTCCCGGATAGGTTTTGAGATGATGCGAGTAAACAATTCCTTAGTCCAAAAAAAATATGATCTGTTTTTTAAAAAAAAACCCGGTTTTTTTTTTTTTGGGGGTTTTGCATTGAGTTACCCAATTTTGGGAAGGTAAAAATCAGGAATTTCCAATTTTTGGGCCCCAAAAAGGGCCCCAAGAAATTGTGCATCAAAAATTTAAAAGGGAGGTTTTTTAAAGGGGGTTAGTGTTTGGAAAGAATTTAAACTTATCCTCAATGTGTAAAAGGTGCTTGGGTTATCAAATCAAATGTATTTTTTTGGTCAAATGGGGGTTGGTAATTTTAAAAAACCCTTGATAAGCTTGAAAAATTGCCCCAAAAAGAGGAATTTCCCATAAAAAGGGTAAGGGGAAAAGATTTAACATTTTTGTTTATCGTTAAATTAGGGATACAATTGCCAAAAATAACTCTTTACAAAATACTTTTTTAATTAAATAGATTTATTAAATTTTAAAGCTTTTTTGGGGTTAAAAATGAATCAAAAAAATTCCGAGGGTGAAGTACCCATGAAACCCCCTTATGTATTTTACATAATCGAAAATATAAAACCCAAAACCCCCTTTGGAAGGGGTTGGGTTGTAGAGCAAAAATCTTCAACGCAAAGTACAATGGAAAGTGAAAGAGTTTCTTTGATCTTGGGCACTAGAATTTGATGAAAAAAATAACCAGCAAAATTGTGGGAAAGGCCAGCCCCAAAATTTAAATCGAAAAGGAAAAGGGGGGGTTTTTTTAGTTAGATTTAATTCTGTAAAAAAAAAAAAACCCTCCCTCCATTTTGAACAGGAAATTTAAAAATCAAGGTTTTTTAAAAAAAGTAAGCTTTTTTTTGGAAAAATTATTGTATTACCCTTTGTATGGAAATTGGATGATCTATGCATCAAGAATTTCAAGATTCTTTTTAAACCCCCCATAGGGGGTTAAAGATGCTGAATTCCCTTTAAGGTTTTAATTATTTCCCCTTAAAAAATTTTTGCGTGTGGAGGGTTTGTTTTTTTGTATGGAATAATGGTTTTATAAACTTTTAAACCCAAAACTTTTCTTTTCTAAAGTATTGTTTTTTGATTTTAGCAAGTTATTTTTCCCAAAAAGTGTCTTTTTAGTTCGGGTAGGGTTTTAATTCTGTTTGGTGGCCCAATGAGGGAAAAAGTTTGGTTGAAGGGGAAATTTAAGTAGGAAATCATACGGTGGTTTTAAATTTTCCCAAACCCCCAAAAATTTTTGCAAATGGGATATTAAAGCTTCCCTTAAGGTTTTCGATTTAAAAGTAAGATCTATTTAAATACAATTTTCAAAATCAATTTTAAAATCAAAAGGCCTGTTTAATGGGAAAAAACCCCAAAAAAACAGTGGGATATCAAGGAATTTTGGCTAAAGTTAAAATTTTTTCCCCTTCCCCAAATTCCTATGAGGTTACTAGTCCAAATTTCATTTGGATGTTTAGAAAATTTTTTAATAATTTTTTGAGGAATTGAGAATCACTTTCCTTTCAAGCCCAAAAATCGGGAAAACCAACCCCCTTAATTGTTAAAAATCTTTAGGGCTTCGGGTAGAATTGACTATCATAATTTAACAAAACCGTTTTTTTCAAAGGGCCATTCAAATTAAAAAAAGAGAAAGGAAAATTGATTGAAGTTAAATCAAAAGCTTTGCGTTCCCCAAATTCCATTTTTAAAGGAAAAGGGAACATTGGTCTTACATTTTGGGGGGTTTTTAAGAATGCTGAAAAATTTCACCCATAATCTTTATTATTTGCTTTTTTTGTTATGACAATTTTTTGAGAAAATTTCTAACAGGATTGTTTTGATCCGCAAGGAATATTTTCCCCTTTTTTTTAAAAATTTTTGAATTTTTTTAAGTTATTTTTGGTTTTCTAAATTAGAAGGAAAGAGGGTTTGTCATTACTTTGGGGGTTTGAGGGGGCCCTTTTGGGTTTTTTTTGTTGGGGGGTATAGTTTTTTAAATTGTTTGGGTTCTTTTCATTTGTTTGCAATTTTTTTATTCCGGAGGTTTGGTTTTTTTTGGATTTTTGGATAGTTTGAGAGGATAATTCTTTGGTTTTAAAATTTTTTGAAGAAGCAAGTTTGGCTTCTAATTTTCAGGGTTTGAATGTTGTTTGTTTCTGAAATTTTTTTGTATTTAAAGAAAAAATTTTAAAATTTCCTTTAAAAGATATGAAGGGGAAAGGGGTTTGGTTTGGTTTAGGTTAGGTTGGAATTGTTGGAGTTTTGTGGGTTATTGAAAATATTGAAGTTGGATGATCCCCCCATCCGGATTTAAGTATTTGGTAGGGATCTATTTCCTTTGGTGTCTAGGAATCCTCCAAAAGTTTTGGGTTCTGATTGTCATCTTGCAATGAGGGGCACATGTTAGTAGGATGGATTGGGGAGCACAAATTCCAACAAGCCTTCACTGCTGTGTATTTCAAGAGCTATTGTTGCACAAGGGGGTTTAGGTTAGAATTTGATGTTCAAGGTAGAAAATTTCCCTCATTTACCTTCTTGAAGATTGTATATGCTACCAAAATTTTACAATTAGACCCATAATGGAGTAAAATTCCTAGCTTGACTAGGGGTTTATTCACTATGGCGCCTCACTGCAGCATCATCTTTCCCCTTTTCCGGAAGAGCTTCATAAAAGTATTGAATGAGAAGTTGTAGATACCCATGGTGGCCCTCGACAAAGTTGCTTGAACCTCTCCCAATACTATGAAAGCTCGGGCCTCTGTTTGATACCACAAATTTCTTTCTTATACTAGCAGCTCTAGTGTGGGGAAAATTTGTCCAAGAAGAGTCTCACCATATCTGTCCAAGGGTTATAGAACCTGGAGGCAAATAAAACAACCAATCTTTACTCTAGTACTTAAAGAAAATGGAAAAAGCACGTAACTTGATTTGATCGTTGGTTTTCCTTTGCGGCCTCATACTAGAACACACTATATGAAACTCTTTCAAATGTTTGTGAGGATCTCTTTCAAGACCATGAAAGGTGGGTAGCAGATGTATCAACCCAGATTTCAATCGAATTCAACAGCTATAGTTCGGATAGTGAATACCAAAGGGTTGTTGATTCACACCCGGTGCAGCTAAATTCTCGCAATGTTCTTTCAGGATTTGCCATATGTCTTCTTTTTCAGAATCAATGGATGAATCAAACAAATCCGATGCCAAGTTCAGTCCAGGGGATGATCTAGCTTCTCTTCGTAGCCTCTAAGAGTCTTCTCAATCTCCGGATTATAAGTGAGTGCACTTATATGAGAAGAACGAGTCATATAAGATAGAAATAAATTTGACACAATCCCCGGCAACGGCGCCAAAATTTGATGGGTGTCGAATCTAACAAAAATAAAAACCTACTCCTAGACAATGATATGCTTTGCTTATAGTAGTGACTAGGGTTGTATCACAGGGATTGGTTAAATATATTTCTATTCAAAGAGAATAAAGAGGAAAGAAAAATGGGGTGTTTTGTTTGTGAATCAAAATAATATTGAAACAAGATAATAAAATCGAATATTGATAAAAGCCTAGCAAGGAATCAAGATAGTTTAATTCTAGGAATTGATCATCGATGCAAAATGTTTTCTATTCTTATTTCTAGATAAACTAGTTATGGTTATTAACAAGCTCTAACAACCTATCTCTCCTTACTTCCTTGATATCAAAACAAGTTCTTTGATTATTTCTTATCGATTGAGACACCCTAAACAAGCTTTTAGGATTCAATCTATCATAGCATTAAAAACAAGAGAGCCACCAATTCATGCTAGTAGATTATAAGATAACTTATTTAAAAAGAGTCATACATCTCCATAACATGAATTCGATCATTCTATTTTATAGTCAAACATGTTATTGTGTCACCGAAACTAGAACTATCAAACAGTTACGGATTTGACGTGCTAGTTGACAATATATTAACTTGCTAATTGAGTAGAAGAGCTCTAATTCATACCAATCAACAAAGATAATATTGACAAAACGTTCAGAAAATATATGAATATAAAAAAATAAAGAATAGTTTAAAGACAAATCAATTAGATCTCACAATTCGTGGAGAATTAAACTTCAATGACCCTTTGGCTAGAAAATCTGCTTAGCTACACATGTTCATCATCAAAACGAAAATTAAAAGTAAAAACATACAAGCCTCTGTTCCCGGTTTTCCTTACTCTGCCTCCTCCTTCCTTCTTGTCTCCAAGATGATCCAAGATGATCCTAACCCCTAGGGTTAGTTCTATTTATATTGTTAAAGGAATGGCAGGTGATCTTTTGCTAGCAAGATACGAAATATTCTTCCTTTTTCAAGTAAATCTCGAGAAGTAAATAATCGCTGCCTGGCACGCCCTCAACACGGCCGTGGGTCAAGCGTACCTTCCTCTGTGTATAATTCACATATCATCTTCCGTGTCCAGTGTGTACCACGGCTTCAACCACGACCAGATCCCAAGCTGTGTCATCCTCTGGTCGAAGTTCCACAATTTCTTCTCCTTATTTAGTATATGGAACGGCTTCATCAAGCTTCCACCACGGCTTCCACCACGGCCGTGTCACAAGCCGTGTCTCTCTCCTTCTCATGCAGTGTGTAGCACGGTTTGCACCATGGCCGTATCACAAACCGTGCCTCATTCTAGATAGATACACGACCGTGTACTTCAACTGTGTATTTTCCTGTTGATTCAAAACCAAGTACACGGCCGTGTACTTCAACTACACGCCCATGTACTTTCCACCGCCGGTGTAAATCCTTGTCTTTGATCCAAGTTGTAGATGACTTCTCTAATTTACTTGAATTAGCACCCTTGACTCCATTTAACCTGATTTATCACCATAATAGAATTAAGTACCATTTCCTTATGATTTCTATAAAATCTATAATAAATTAACACAATTTATACTATAAAGATTGAGTATAAAATGGCTCTATCATTGACCTAAGTGTTTCATGCAATATTTTTATTAAATGTTTCACTAAGGGATTAGGAGAAATTATTTTAAAGATATTAGGCAATCATATAATTGGGAAATTTATGATTGTGAATTAGAATCCTCATTTGATTTTAATTAGCGGGAGCTATTAAATTAAATTGAGGGAACATTACTTTAACACTTGATAAAGGATTAAGGTTTTGTTAATTTCTTGTGAAAATCCATATAGCTATGAGTTATTATAACATGAAGGCAATATGATTAGTAGAATTAGGGTGAATTGTATTTCCCACCATCAATTCATCATTTTTCAAACACAATTCTCTTTTTAAGCATTTAGTATAATTCATTCAATTCTCATCAAATATCATTGCCTAAATAATAGTAGAAATTGATAAAGGTCTATTACTTAATCAATCTTCGTGGTTCGACACTCTTTTCTCACTATATTACTTGATCCGATCCGGTACACTTGCCGGTATTTATTCACGCTCATTTTATATCTCTTTTACGTGGATCAAGTTTTTGGCGCCGCTGCCGGGGATTGATTAATATTAGAGCATCTTCAGATTCTATTGTTAATTTAGGCGCAATTATTTTGTTATTTAATTTGTTATCATCGTGTGATCGTTTCCTATTCTCTTTGAATTTCTTTTTATGCGCAAGAGTAGAAGTGCTGAACTTTTACCAATTAATCTTGAGATAGAACGCACCTTACGACAACTTAGAAGAGAGTAGAGAAGAAAGGAAGAAGAGAACATGGTAGATGAGAACAACAATCGGATTCAGGGTGTTGGTAGAGCACTTCGGGAATACACGATACCTGTTGTTTCAAGTCCTGCAATAAGAAGACCAACAATTCTGGCTAACAATTTTGAGTTAAAACCAGCACTCGTTCAATTAAATCAATTTGGAGGATATCCAAATGAGAGTCCTGGTGAGCATATTGCAGTATTTCTTCAATATTGTAATACAGTGAAAATGAATAATGTATCTGATGATGTAATTAGGCTACAACTTTTTCCGTTTTCACTTAAAGAAAAAGCTAGGGCTTGGTACAATTCATTGCCACAAGACTCTGTAACCACTTGGGTTGATCTCTCATCTAAATTTTTAAGGAGATTTTTTCCACCAGCTAGAACTGCTAGGTTAAGAAATGACATCACAAACTTCACTAAGTTTAGTGGTGAATCACTTTATGAAGCATGGGAAAGATTCAAGGAGGCAATTAGAAAATGCCCCCATCATGGATTACCAGATAATCTCCTTATTGAGATATTCTATCTCAATTTAGATGACACATTGAGATCCCTGGTAGATGCTGCTTCTGGTGGCGCACTAATGAGTAAGACATATGATGAGGCTAGTGCTTTGATAGATGAAATGGCCTCTAGTGCACATAATTGGCAACATGAAAGAGGTAAGTCTAAAGTGGCATTTGTCAATGACATGGACACCTCAACAGCTCAGATTTCTGCTCTTACCGCCTAGGTAAGTAAACTCACCTTTGCACCTTCTTTCAATGTTAATCAATTTTCTTGTTGTGAGTTATGCTCAGGACCACACTCAACTCTTGATTGCCCATCTGGAAACTTTTCCTCCTCATCCCATGGAGAGCAAGTAAATTTTGTCAACAATTTCCAAAGAGGTAATCAAGGACCTTATTCAAACATCTACAATCTAGGGTGGCGTAACCATCCAAATTTCTCATGGAGAAATGATAACAACGCACTTAAACCCCCTGGATTTCAAAAGCAAGGTCCTAATCATAATACTCCCCATCAACAATATCCTAATCATAACACCTCTTCTCAGCAAAGTCAGTCGAAAATGGAAGAACTCATGATAAGTTATATGCAAAAGACTGACACAATGTTGCAAAATCAACAAGCCACCATTAGGAATCTTGAAAATCAGCTTAGTCAAATGTCTCAACAGTTGAGTAATAGACCATCTGGGTCTTTACCTAGCAATACTGAGCAAAATCCTAAGGGTGTAAATGCTATTATGCTAAGAAGTGGTAAGGAATTGGTTGATAAGAAACTTGAGGAAGAGGAGGTTAACTTAGAGAAAGATAAAGGGAAACAAAAGGAAGAGGAACCAAAGCAAAATTCACCAAAAGTGAAAGCATATGTTCCTCTTATTCCTTTCCCAGGAAGGCTGAAGAAACAACAATTGGATTCACAATTTGCTAAATTTTTAGAAGTCTTTAAAAAATTGCAAATTAACATTCCTTTTGCAGAGGCACTTCAGCAGATGCCATCATGTGCTAGGTTCATGAAGGATTTACTCACAAAGAAGAGGAAGATTGAAGGGAATGAACCATTGATGCTTACAGGGGAATGTTCTATGATCTTACAGAAGAATTTATCCAATTTGCCAAGAAAACAAAGAGATCAGGGAAGTTTTACTGTTCCTTGCACTATTGGTAATTTTCATTTTGATAAAGTACTTATAGATTCTGGTGCAAGTATAAATTTAATGCCTTTGTCCATTTTCAGAAAACTAGGACTTGGAGAATGTAAGGAGACGCATGTCACCTTACAACTTGCGAATAGAAGTGTCAAGTACCCAAAGGGTATAGTGGAGAATGTCCTAGTAAAAGTGGACAAATTCATCTTTCCACTTGACTTTATAGTCTTGGAAATGGAAGAAGATAGAGAGGTACCCATGATCTTAGGAAGACCATTCCTAGCAACAGGTAAGGCATTGATTGATGTGGAACAAGGTAAGCTTACTTTGAGAGTTATGGATGAACAAGTCACGTTTAATATATATGAGGCTACAAAGAAATTTGATGATTGTAAATCCCGTTACACTATTGATATTGTTGATGAGCTTTCCTATGAGTTCATGGAAGAGAATGCGGATGTGGACATGATGGAGTCGATTCTTAAGGATTTAGATGATTGGAGTGATGATGAGGATGAACCCCAAGAAGAACGTGCTGATCAAGTTTATGTATTCAAGACTCGACACTATGAGGAGCTGGGGACCTCAGAGAAGAAGCCAATTTCATCGTTGACATAACCCCCGGTGCTTGAGCTTAAACCATTACCTAGTCATTTAAAATATGCATATCTTGGAACAAATGATACTTTGCCAATAATCATTTCTTCTTCTTTGACAGGTGATCAAGAGCAACAACTTTTAGATGTTCTTAGAGAACATAAGGAAGCTATCGGGTGGACCATTGCGGATATTAAGGGAATTAGCCCTTCAATTTGTACTCATAGGATATTTCTTGAAGCTGAGTGTAAACCTACAGTACAACCACAAAGAAGACTTAACCCAACTCTTAAGGAAGTTGTAAAAAAGGAAGTGCTTAAATTGTTAGATGCAGGCATTATTTTTCCAATTTCTAATAGTAAATGGGTTAGTCCTATCCAAGTTGTACCAAAGAAAGGCGGCATAACTGTGGTAAAGAATGATGCCAACGAATTGATCCCAACCCGTATTGTGACAGGGTGGCGAGTTTGCATAGATTATAGAAAAATTGAATGATGCCACCCGTAAAGACCACTTTCCTTACCTTTCATTGATCAGATGTTAGAAAAAACTCGCAGGGCATGATTATTACTGTTTCCTTGATGGTTATTCTGGGTATAATCAAATTCATATAGCATTTGAGGATCAGGAGAAAACCACATTTACTTATCCCTATGGCACTTTTGCATTTAGGAGAATGCCTTTTGGTCTTTGTAATGCACCTGCTACTTTTCAGAGGTGTATGATGTCTATATTTTCTAACATGTTAGAGAATTTTATTGAAATATTTATGGATGACTTCTCTGTTTTTGGGAAGTCATTTGAATCATGTCTGAAAAATTTAGGCTGTGTGCTCAAAAGATGTAAGGAAACTAACCTACTTCTGAATTGGGAGAAATGCCATTTTATTGTAAGAGAGGGAATAGTGTTAGGTCACAAGGTGTTAGAAAAAGGGATTGAAGTTGACAAGGCAAAAGTGGAAGTAATAGAGAAGTTGCCACCACCCACTTCAGTAAAAGGAGTCAGGAGCTTCTTAGGACATGCTAGCTTCTGTAGGAGATTTATCAGGGACTTCTCTAAAATCTCTAGACCTCTGTGTAATTTACTTGAAAAAGATTTTGCTTTTGTGTTTGATGAAAATTGTTTGCAGGCATTCAATATATTGAAGGAGAAGCTCAGCTCTACACCAGTGATTGTTGCACTAAATTGGGAGCTTCCATTTGAGCTGATGTGTGATGCTAGCGACTATGCCATGGGGCTAGTACTAGGGAAAAGAAGAGGTAAGATCTTTCATGCTATATACTATGCAAGTAGAACCTTAAACGAGGCCCAGAAAAACTATGCCACAACAGAAAAAGAGCTATTAGCAGTGATATTTGCTTGTGACAAGTTTAGGTCTTACTTGATAGGTTCTAAGTAATAGTATACATAGATCATGCTGCTCTTAAGTATTTATTTGTCAAAGCTGATGCTAAACCCAGGTTAATTCGTTGGATTCTATTGCTACAAGAATTTGACTTAGAAATTAAGGATAAAAAGGGAAGTGAAAATGTGGTTGTGATCATTTATCACGTTTGGAATATGATTGTTTAGAACCACCCATCAATGAAAAATTCCCTGATGAGCATTTGCATGCAATAGACATCCATGAATTACCTTGGTATGCTAACATTGTTAATTACTTGGTTAGCAAAATCATACCATATGGTTTGTCATTCTAACAAAAAAAGAAATTTTTGCATGATGTGAAGTATTATTTTTGGGATGAGCCGTATTTGTTTAAATCCCGTGCTGACCAAGTAATTAGACGATGTGTGCCTAAAATTGAACAGCTTAGCATAATACAGCACTGTCACTCCAAAGAAATAGGAGGTGATAGGAATCAAAATCCGACAAGACTTATCATCAGGACAAAACTAAAGGATTTCGAATATTGGTGATGAGGACCCATTTTGAGCAAATCGACCCTGGAATTATTTATATACTAACCTCTTTTATCTTATTCATGTATTTTATATTCCAACAGGAATACTTATCATGCTTTACAGGGCAATGGACAAACTCACTTAAACTCAGCTTGTGGGTTATCCATGGACCGAACTGAACCGGCGATGAGCTGGGCCGATGGATCCTATAGACGACCGGCATCTTGAAAGCATTTCTTTTATGTATTTCTTCTTTTATGAACTATTTTGGTTGTATTTTGGTTTTGGGACACTTTTATTTCCTTGTAATATTCATTTAGGGTTAGCCACCTTAAAAGTGGCAAACTTGTAATTTTGAGCACTTTTTAACCCTAGGAGTAGCAAGTATAAATACTTGCTTGAGAGAGGGTTTGAGGAGGGCTTATTTTGCAGAACAAACACTTCACATTTCGTGAGAGGGCTTAGGGTTTTCCTAATTCCAAATTCTCTTATCAATTTCAATCCCAAGAAGTTGAAATTGTGGCGAGTGCAACATCTTGAAATTGTGAGTTATATCAATTTCATTTTGTTATGATTTCTTTTCTTCTCTAGTGTGTCATATCTAGGGTTGAATTGAGATATTTCTTGGTCAGATATCCTTGTTGTTATTCACGAATTCTTGTGATTATTTGAAGGAATTATCATATTGATCCAATTCATCTTTAAGGATTTCCTTGATAACGTGATTTTCACCATTGGAAAGGGATTGTTTTGTTACGGTTTTTCTTTGTCAAATTGAGGCTTCATTTGCATGGATTACATGAAATTAGAGTGTTTTTGGAAGGCATTTTCATTGAAGTATCTGATTATATCATTGGTTGTTTGAATTTCATCCTTTCATCATTAGGGTTCATTTGAAAAGTGCCATTTTTGGATCCGATTTTGCCTTGACTTGAGATAGTTTTTCTTAAGTCCTTTGGATGTGCTTTTAAGTGTGTTTAGGCACATCATCTTTTTTGATGGGAATCAAAATCTGACAAGACCTATCATTAGGACAAAAATGAAGGATTTCAAATTTGGCAATGAGGGCCCATTTCAAGCAGATCAACCTCGGAATAAATTATTATCTAACCTCTTTTATCTTCTTCATGAATTATATATTCCAACAGGTATGCTTATTTGGTTTCACAAGGCGATGGACAAACTCACTAAGACTCAGCTTGTGGGTTATCTATGGACTGACCTGAACGGCGATGAGTTGAACCGACGGATTCCATCTTGAAGCTAGCCTAATGAAGATTATTTTCTTTACTTGTAATTTATGTTTGAACCATTTATTTTGTAAGCTTTATGGGACATTTTTTTGGTTTGTATTTTACCTTTAGGACCGCCACCTTATAGTGCATAGTTGTGATTTTCTTGTCATTTTAACCTAAAGGGTGCAAGTATAAATACTTGCAAATTAGGTTTTTTAAGGAGCTTTTGAACATTTGAGAAAACACCCCCTTTGTGCCGTGAGAGAGAGTACCTTTTCAAGCATTGCTCTTATCAATTTCCTTAGTGAAATTGTGGCGAGTTGGCTTGGATTTGTTGTGTGTTATATCAACAAATTACAAGTTGATCCTAATTCCAAACTAGTGAGTCATATCTGGTGAGGATTTAGTTACTTTTATGTACTTTTTGTTCTTATGAAATTAGGGTTCTAATTTCGAAATTTGAAGAACCTTTGAATTGAATTTGAATCCCTTTCATTTTTCTATCTAGCAATCGTTGTTATATCATATATTGTTATCATAACAATTTCGGATTCATTTGGAATTTGAGGCTATTTTCCTTTGTTTGTGGCGTGGATGATCATTGACAATTCATCCCTTTTTAGTTGATTGTGCTTGACCCCCCTTTAGGCACATCATAATTTGGTATCAGAGCTTAAGGTTTAAGAGGAGGGATTGTTGAATTTGTGATTTTGATCCTTATATTGATATCTTCCTATTGCCGTGAGTTGCATAAGGTTTAAGAGGAGAGATTATTGCAAGTGAAATTTCGGAAAATTTGTTTGTGTTTATCTACATCTTGCCGTGAATTACTTGTGGTTGTGAGAAGGGATATATGATTTTGAATTTTGGAAATTTAGGGTTCATGTTCTTACATCATCAATTCCAAAATTGAGGAAAATTGAAATTGTTGTTGTAGTTGTATGAAGTGGAGTGAATTGTCTTGAGTAGGAGTTAAATTTGCTGCATGTTGGAGTGATTTTGAAGTACTTGTTGAAACTTCTATGTTGTAGACTTCACCATGAAGGAGAGGAAGGTAGTGCAATTTCGGAAGTGTAAATTGTGTAGGAAGGGAATTTTATTTGTTTTGCATTGTTGAATTCGGAATTGTGTAGGAAGTTAAGAGTGTTTGTATTGCATTGGGAATTCGGAATTGTGGAAGGATATGTGCAATTTCCAGATTTGATTAGTGTGTAAGAAAGGAAGTTATTTGATTTCAAAACAAGCATTAGAGTGAAGGAGTTAATTGTGCTTGTTTGAATTTGAAAATTTGCATCTTACCAAATGTGGAGGAATTGCAATTAGTGAAGAGGATTGATTTTCAAATTTTAAATGCTGCCTTTCTTATGTTAATTTCGGTTGAAAAATTGTGTTGAAGTGGATAAAGTGCACCGTGAGTGTGTAGGAGTGTATATGGTGTTGTGTGTGCAAATTGGAAGTGGAAGTGTATAATTTCCAGATTTGAATTTACATGGAAGAAGAGGAAACAATTTGAATTGAAACACATCCATTTACTTTAAGTAGTTAAGAGTGGTATTGATTATATTTCATTTGAATTTGAAATTGGTTCTTACCATTTGTGGCAAAGTTGCATTAAGGTTGTCACTTGTGAATTTGTTGCCGTGTATGTATGTAAGTTGCGGTAGAAGTGGAGTGTATAGTTTTTGTTGCCGTTTCTTGTTGTTGTTGCCATTTAAAGGAGCATTTTAGTTAGTTTTGTTTGTTGCTACCGTGGAAGTGAAGAGTTGCAACATATTATTGTTGCGTGAATTTAGTGTGTTGTATGTAAAGTGTATAAGTGGCGGAGGTAGTTGGTTTTGGCGTGAATTGTTTTTTGTGAAGCAAGTGTGCTACAATTACTAGACATTACATTGGTACATCAAATAGATTGCATCCACAAAATGTCTAATAATAGTGTGAATGGAGGAAGGAGTGATGTAGCATATAGTCGAGTTGGTGGAGGTCGGGTTCTAATGTTGCAGGGGGAGGACCTTAGATGAACAACTTCGGGACCTTAGAAAACTTGTTACTACATTTTGCAACAAGGATTGATAGGATGACATTGCCACCACACCAGTGGTACACCTTCAGGAGCCACCTAGAGCAAAGAGAGATTATCATGCTCTTAGAGAAGATAGAGTTTATAATTTTTGGGGTTAAACCCTTCCCAGAAATGGAATTTAGACCCCAGAGGCTCGGGTGTCAAGCCAAAGCCTTCATTTGAAAAAAAGGGTTTCCCAAGATGAAAAAGCCCAAAACCACGTGCCAATTAGAGGTTTTGAATAATGAATTCCCCCAATTTTAGAAGATTGGGGATCAAAAAAAGGGGGGTCGAGGAAAAAATTTTTGGAAAAAATTTTTTAGTAGGGGAAAAATCAGTCAAAATTAAAGCCCTTTTTTTTGGTTTCAGGGAGAAAAAACCAAAAGGATGAGGAAAAAAAAAAAACATTAAATAGTTTTTTCGTTTTTGGGGTTCTGAAAGGATTACCCCTTTCAGGGTTTATTTTTGGGGGGAAAAAGATTTTGTGAAATTTAAACTGAAGTTTTGAGGTAAAATCTTTTTGAGGCCAAAGGGGTGATGGAATAAAAACCCACAAAACCCTTTTGGACAAAAATTGAAGGTTTAAATTTTTGGAAAGGGGGCCCCCTTTCAAGCTTAAACCCTAAATAAATTATTATTCCCTTTTTTTTTCTTCTGAATTATTTTTCCAACAGGTTTTTTTTGGTTTCACAAGGCGATGGAAAAACCCACAAAGCCCCTTTTTTGGGGTTTTTATGGAGAAAAACCGGCGATATTTTAAAGGTTTCCCCATCTTGAAGTCCCTATATATTTTTTTTTTTATTTGGAAATTTTTGTTTAAAACCATTTATTTTGTCCTTTTTGGGGAATTTTTTTTGGTTGTATTTTCCTTTTTGGACCCCCCCTTAATAGGGGATGTTGGGGGTTTTTTTGTCTTTTTAAACCCCAAAAGGGGTGCAAAATAAAATACTTGAAAATTGGTTTTTTAAAGGATTTTGAAATTTGAAAAAAAACCCCCCCTTTTTGGGGGGGAGAGTATTTTTTTAAGTTTGTTTACAATTTTCCCTTTGTGAAATTGTGGGGGTTGGCTTGGATTTTTTGTGTTTATATAAAAATTTTTAAAAATTGATTAAAAAAATTTTGGGGTTATTTTGGGTTTTGGGGTTTAGTTATTTTTTGTTTTTTTGTTTTATGTTTTTTGGGTTTAAAAAAATTTTTAAGGAATTTGAATTAAATTTTTTAAAAATTTTATTTTTTTTTGAAAATGTTTTTTTATAATAATTTTATATAACTTTTTTTGTTTTTTTGGGAATTTTTACTTTTTTCCCCTTTTTTTGTGGGTGGATAAACATTAAATTTTTCCCCTTTTTGTTTATTTTTTTTTCCCCCCCTTTAGGACATTTTTTTGGTATCAGACTTTTTGGGGAAAAGGGGAAATTTTGGTTGTATTAAATTTTTGGGAAGTGCATCAAAAGGGGATCAAGTAAAACCCAAAAATTTTTTGGGTTTTTTGTTTATTTTGGAAAATTGTTTTTTTGGGGGAATTTATTTGGGTTTTTGGGGGTTTTTGGGGAAAGGGGTTTTTAATATCTTTGTGGACTTTTAATTGGGGAGAGAATACAAAGTGGTTCTTTAGAAAAGTTTTTTTAAATTGAAAAATTTTTAAATTTGTTGTGAAAATTGTTTGGGGTAAAGGATTGTGAAGTTTATTTTTAATTTTTCCTTGTGTTTTTGAATTTTGTAAAATAAAATTTGAGATTACATTATTTTGGGGTTTTAAGGAAATTTTTAAATTAAAAATCTATGAATTTTAAATTGTGGGATTTAATGTTTGCTTTAAATTTAAAAATTTATTTTTCCCAATTGTGGAAGGGTTGCAAAAAAATGAAGTTTTTTAATTTTAAATTTTAAAGTTTGATAGTGGGATTGGGGAAATTTTTTTTGGGAAACCCCTTTTTTAAAACTTTTTTTTTTTAAAGGGAAGTTGAAAAAGTAATAAACATTTTTTTTGGGGGGGGAAATGATCTTTAATTTTTTGTTTTTGTTTTTGTTTTTGGGTGGAGAGGTGGGGGTTAAAGGTGCCACCTTTAAAGGGGTGTGTGTGGGGTGAAAATTTGTGGTTTTATGTGGATTAAAGGTGCGAATAAATCAATTGTGGTGAAAAAGTGCAAAAAAGGAAAATTAAAAGAAAAATTTAAATTTCAAAAAAAAAAAATTAAAGTGTAAAAGTTTTTAAATTTAAAATTCCAAACTTGTGAGTTAAAATTTAATTTCTTCTTTGAAGTATTTTTTTTTTGCAAAAATTTTTTAATATATTGAAGTGAAAAAAAAATTTTTATTGCATTGGTGACTTTTTTGCATCGGGGTATACAAGGTGGTTTTTTTATCCAAACTTGTTACTGTGACGTGGTGAAAAAAAGGGGGAGTTGAACAAATTTTTTTTGAGATTACATTTGAAATTTAGGGTAAAAGCCCCAAAATGTTATGATAGGTAAAAGGGTACATTAGCAATGAGGCCAAAAGCCCGGGGGTAGCCCGACCAAATCGTCGAAAACAAAAGGGAAAAATCTAGTGAAAAAAATCGGACCTTTCCCACTTATTGTTAAAATTAGCAAAAGGATTGATAGGTGACATTGCCCCACCACCCGTGGAAAACCCCTTAAAAGGCACCACCTAGAGTAAAGGGAGATTATTGCTTTAGGGAAGATAGAGATGATAATTTTGGGCTTAATCCAAAATTGGACAGGGAATTTAGACCACCCCGAGGCCCGAGTGTGGAAGAAAAAATGTTATTTGATGGTAGGGGTTCCCCGTGTTACTTTATGGGAGGGCCAAATTGTGCGGGAAAAAGTTTCCAACCTTCAAAGGTTTTGAGGGGCCCAGTGAACAGCCAACCCCTTTGAGAATAAAATTTGTAGACACCGATGTGCCAACCCTTAAGGGGTCCCGATAAAAAAATTTCCGCCGAACCCAAAGAAATGTTAGAGACATTTTCACCCTTTAAAGGTTTTAGAGGGAATAAGGTTTGGGCCCGCCCTTAGAAAACCTTTGGATCAGTCATATAAAGGGTCAGAAAAAAAGGAAACAAACTCGTGGAATGGGTTGAGACAAGGGAGACATCAGTAGATAAAGAGTCCATGTTTGTGTTGCCGTGAGAACATTAGAAATGGGGAGAGAAAAAAAATCACCCACTATGGTTTCCCGATATTGGGTTTTTGTAGAGATAATTCTTCCGATGGATTGCCTTTTTGAAAAAAAGTCCTTTTACATTTTATCTGCAAATTTGGGGAAAAAATCTTTTTGAGGCCCCAGGAGATGATAGGAATCAAAATCCCAAAAAGATTATCATTTGGGCAATAACTAAAAAGGGTTTCGAAATTGGTGATGGGACCCCTTTTGAGCAAATCGACCCCGGAATTAATTTTTATTTTAAACCCCTTTTATTTTATTCATGTTTTTATTTCCAAAAGGAAAATTTTCATGCCCTTTTCGGGCAATGGACAAACCCCATTAAATCAGCTTGTAGGTTTTCCTTTTGGGCCGACCTGAACCCGGGGATGATTGGGGGGGTTTTGGGTCCATGAAGACCCCGGAAATTTAAAGGAATTTTTTTATGTTTTTTTTTTTTATGAATTTTTTTTTGGGTTTTATTTTGGTTTGGGCCCTTTTTTTTCCTTGTAAAATTCTTTTAAAGGGTTACCACCAAAAAAGTAAAAATTTTTTAAAAATTTTTGAGCATTTTTTTAAACCAGGTTTTGCAATTTAAAAATTTACTTTTTTAAAAGGGGGGTTTGAGGGGGGCTTATTTTTAGAAAAAAACATTAAACATTTTGTGAGAGGGCTTAGGGTTTTAAAATTTCCCAAAATTCTCTTATAAATTTTTAAACCCAAAAAGTTAAAATTTGTGGCGGTGAAAAATCTTGAAATTGGATTTATTCAATTTCATTTTGTTAGATTTTTTTTTTCTTTTGGTTTTCATATCTAGGGCAAATTTTAGTTTTTTCTTGGGTCAAAACCTTGTTTTTTTTAAAAACTTTTTGATTATTTAAAGGGGTTTTTAAAAATTGATCCAATTATCTTTAATTTTTTTTCCCTTTTTAAAAAGTGTTTTTTCCCCTTTGGGAAAAGGGGTTGTTTTGTTCCCGTTTTTTTTTGAAATTTTTGGGGTTTTTTTGCAGGGGTTCCCCTGAAATTAAGTTTTTTAAAAGGGGTTTTTCATTAAATTTTGTTATATAATTTTGTTTGAATTTTTCCCTTTCATTTTTTTGGGGTTTTTTTAAAAATCCATTTTTGGATCCGATTTTGCCTTTATTGAGATATTTTTTTTTTAAGCCCTTTTGGGAAAGGTTTTTTAAGGGGTTTAGGAAATCAGGAGGGCATTTTGGGGGGAAAAAAAACAGTAGAAAAAATTTTTTATCTTAATATTTTTTTTGGCCCCTTTTTTTATGATTGAAAAAATTTCATTGGGGAATTGTGTAAATCCCAAAGGGGCAATTTTTTAAGAAACATAAATTTCCCCCCAAAAAAAAATTTTTAAATTTAAACCTTTTTTACGTTTGGGGGTGTTTTTGGGCCCCTTTTCCCCATTTTTTTTCAAAAAAATATTTTCTTTTAGCTGTTGTTATTTTTTGAAATGGGTAGAGCCCCAATTCTTAAAAAATTTAAGGGACGTAGGGTGCATTAAATTTTTAAAAAAAATTATTTTCAATATTTAGGGTATAGAGTATAAAAAGTGATGGGGGAAAATTTTTTTGAATAGGCAATTTGAGAAATTATTATTAAAATATGGGGGTTCTCCCAAAAATTTCCCCCCTTATCCCCACAAACGGGTGGGCAGGTTGAGGTGTCCAATAGGGAAAAAAGCGAAACTTAGAAAAAAAATGTCAATGCACCCCAAAGGATTTTGGGCTTTAAATTTATGATGCATTGGGGTTATAGAAGGCTTTTAAAACAAACCCATTGGAATGTCCCCCTACAAGATTGTTTATGGTAAATCTGTCACCCACCTGTAGAGTTGAGCAAAGGGATATGGGGCCCTAAAAAAACTTTAACTTTGATTGCAAGTTGAGGGGGGAAAAAAGGTTGCTCCAATTGAATAAAAAAGGCGGATGAGGAGGAAGCATATGAAAATTTCGAGAATTTTTCAAGGAGAGAGCAAAGCGATGGCATGATAAAAACATCTTACCCGCGAGAGTTCTTGCCCGGTCAAAGAGTCTTATTGTAAACCTCGATTGAAGGGTGTTCCTATTTTAAATTGAAATACGATGGTTTTTGGGCCAATTTTAAATTTTTAAAAGGTTTCCCTTTTGGGCAGTTTAGTTGAAAGGGAGAAAAAACCGTACTTTAAGGTAAATGGTTTTTTTCCAAAATTTTGAAGGGGGAAAAAAATTTATTGAAATTCCCCAAATGTGGATTTAGGGATTGAGAACTTGAACTGGAAAAGTGGGTAGCGGGTATAAACTAAGGCTTTATGGGGGCAGCCCCGTAATAAAATTTAAAAAACAAAAATTTAATTTCGTTACAAAAAAAAAAAAAAAAAAAATTCAAGGTGGATAAGAGCCGGGGATTTTTTGGGGCACTAAGGATAATGACATTTTGGGGGGGAAATTTTTTTCCCGATGAAAATTTTCAAGGGGAAATACCGTATTTCAATTTTTTCTTCATTCTTTTCCCTTAATTTTTTTTCTAAAAAGGAAAATGAGGACATTGTAATTTAAGTGTGGGGGAAAGGGGTTATAATTTTTGAAGTATAATGATTGACACATCGAGTTTACAAGTCCCCGTTTTTTATGCCCTTTAATTTTTTTTAATGAAACCCGAAATTTACTTAGATTGGTGCCCCATCCCCAAATGTTGTGATAGTTTACATATTAAAAAAAATTTAAATTAGTTTAAAAATTTTCTTTAAAAAAAAAAGGGTTTACCCCATGTTTAGCCTTTAATTTGGTTGAGTCCTTTGTTGAAAAAAAAGCAAGTTTACTTTTCCCAAAGGGAAAAAATTTGGTTGGGGAAAAAAACCCCTTGGAAATTTTTTTGAGAAAACCCTTTAAAACCTAGTGAAGGGGTAAAGGAAATATTTTACTTAGTGCCCTTAATAAAAAAAAAAAAAAGCCCTTTTCTCCAATAAATCAGGAAAATGAGTTGAGTATCCCAAATTTTAAAAGTTTGTGTGAGGAAGATTTTTTAGGGGTCCCCCTTTTTAAAACCCGGTCCTTTTTGGCGATGAGTAGGTGTGCCCACTCAATGAACTCAAAAATAAGAGAAGGGTGGAAAGGTTTAAAAATTTTGTGCCTTTAATGAAAGCCAGGTTGAATGGGCGAGCCCTTTTGTCCCCCAAAAGAGTTTTAAATTATTCGTATAATTAAAAGGAAATAAAAAAAAGGGAGAAATTCTAGGAAAAAATGGTTTCCCATTTGCTTTCACTTTTTGTTATTTTTTTAGAGAAAAAAATTTTGAGGGAGATTATTTTGCAAACCCCAATAAAAGTTTAAAGGGGTTTTTTTCCTTTAGGGATAATTATTGTTTTATTGTTAAACCTGGGTTTAAAAAATCTGTTGTATTTTTTTAATACTAAATTTAAATAGATTTACATTTTAAAATTTTCAAAAGGGTTTGAAAAATGGGCACTGAAGTTAAATGATGGTTTTTCTTTTTTTAAATCAATTATTTTGTTGAGGAAAAAGAAAATTTTTAAGTGTGGGGTTGATAAGATAATTATATTATTTTTCTTTGGATTTTTTTAAAATTTTTTTTCAAATTTAAAAAAATTTTAAAGAAAGTTTTTTTTAAAGGTTTTTAAATTGTGAAAATTAGGTTTTGGGCCCCAAAAGTAAATTACAATTTAAATTGGGGGGATTTTGTACAAAATTGAAGAAGCGAGGGAGGATTTCACAAAAGGGCCGTGGGCCCTTAGGGGTTGAGGGGCCCTACTTTAAAACCGGCCTAAAAAAAAAAATTAAACCCGCTGGCCTTAAACCGGTACATTACTCCCCATACCCTTTGCGAAAATTTCTCCAAAATGTATTTTAAATTTAATTTGTGCTAAACCCCTATCAGTCAATTATCCCCCCCTCTTTAGATCTAAAAAATGGGCCCCTTGTGTAAACCTTTGGGGGAAACCCTTTTGTTTAGCACCCTTTTTTTTACCCACCCTTTTTTTTTCTTCTTTTTTTAGATCTTTTTTTTTTCTTTTGAATATTAGTTTCCCTTGGGGAATTTTTAGGTTTTTTACATTTTTTTTTAATTTCCCTTTTTACATTTAGTTTAAAATTTTTTATTTGAAAAAGAATTTTTTTTTTTTGAAGTTTGCTTTCAATTAAAGAAGTGGGGAAAATTTTTGGGAAAGATTGAATTTTAAAAAACCCTTTTTAAAATTTTAAGCTTTTGTTTCTTTTTACTTTATTTTCTTTTATCCATTTATTAGTTTTTTCTTTTGTTAATATAAATTCCATTGCACCCTTTATTTAAATTTTTTTTTTATGAAACTCATAAATTTTTTTTTAAAATCTTTGTAAAAACCATATAAACCCTAATTAAAAAAAAATTTAAAATTTTGTATTATGTTTGGGAAAAATTTAGATAACAGAATTTTTATAAAAGGGAATTACTAAAAAAGCTTTTTGAAATTTGAAAAAAAAAGAAAGGAAATGAAAAACCCAAAAAGGAAAAATTTAGGTTTTATGGGAAATTTCCCAAAATAAAATTTAAAAAATTTTGGGAAGCAGCGTTATTAAAATTTTTTTAGAAATTAAACCTAAGTTTTTCAGCAAAATTTTTATTAAAGTTTTCCCAAGGGTTTTTGGAGAAATTTTTTAAAGATTTTTGGAAATCATGAAATTGGGGAAAAAATTTATGATTGTAAATTTTAAAACCCCCTTTTGTTTTTAAATTTTGCGGGGTTTTTAAATTTTAAAAAGGAGGAAACATTATTTAAATTTTAAAAGGGTTAAGGTTTTTTAATTTTTTGAAAACCTATGCTATGGTTTTTTTAAAACATAAGGCAAAATTATAAAATTTGGTGGTTTTTTTTTAATTTTCCCTTTTTTTAAACCAATTTTTTTTAAAATTTAAAAATTTAATTTAATTTCATAAAAAATTTGCCAAAAAAAATATAAAAAATTTAAAAAGGGTTTAATTTTTAATAATCTTGGGTTTTTGAACCTTTTTCACTATTTTAAAATTGCCCACCCGGGTTTTAAACCCCCCGGGATTTATTAATGCTCTTTTTTTAAAAATTTTTTTTTGCGTGGCCCCCCCACAAAAAAGGTTGCTTTCAATAATGCTCCCTATACACTGCTCTTGCCAAAACTTTTTCAAGGGGCATCCCCTTTTTTCCCATAAAAAGTTGCCCCCCCAATTGGATTTCCCCTTTTTCCCCCTTTTCTTTTTTTTTTGATATTGACTTTTTGTTTTTCTTTTGTACCCCCTTTTTGCTTTTCCCCCCTCCCTCTTTTTTTCACTACCTTTATTTTGAAAATTTGTTGACTCAATGATTAAAACCCTTTTTTGGTTTTAAAGGGTTTAAGATTAAGCTTTTGGGGGGGAAAAAAGTGTATATTGTTAAAAACCCCAAAAAAAACCCCTTTTTGTCAAATGCCATGGCCCCCCAAAAAAAATGAAAGGGGCATTGCATAATCCAAACATTTTCCCCATATCCCGATGAAAAAAGCAATTGGGTTGTTTCCCCCTTTTTTCCCCGAAAACTTTAACCTGAAAATTTATATGGGCGGGGTTTTTTAAAGGGGCGGGCCCCCCAACCTTTCAAAAATGAAATATCACTAATTAGGGAAATTCCCCCACAAAAATTTTAAATGGTTTCATTGAAAAATTGTATAAAAAAATTCTCTATTGACCCCCTTTTTTCCCCTTCCCCTGCACATTAAAATCTTTCCCTTACTACTACAAAATTTTTCCCCGTTGGGGGGCCCCTGTCATCAAAATTCCCCAAATGGAGGGATATCATATCTTCACTATCTCCCCAGTCCATACCACCATCAGCGCCGAATCAAACACGTCTATTGGGCATTGACAGCAATATGGTTTACCTTGGCATTTAAAAAATTTAATGTCCGATTTTAGGGGTAAAAGATTCAGGTTTACTTGATAAACCCGGGGTAGAACCCCCTTGCTTCTTCTCCTCCTTTTGGGTTGGTGGGTAAAAACTTTTCTTTTCCTTCCCCCAATGGTTTGTTATCTAAGAGATGAACAGCCCGTTGAAGCCCTTTCAGTACTACTCCTTTCCTCCTGTGTTGGGTTTTCAACTTTTTTCCCTGTGAACCATATCTTCCAATTCCCCATAAAGCGCAATTACACATTTTGAATTTTTCTATTTAAAAGAGCAAAGAAACCTCCCATGGAGCCCCTTTCCTCCTCAACATTGCTCGAATCATGTAACCCCCATCTCCCTTTAAATCTCATTCACTTCGCTTCCCCGCTTAAGAGTTTGCAATTTTTTGTGCAATTAAAAATAGTAATAAGCAGGAAAAAAACCGCTTCTTCATCACCCTTTTTCATCTTTCTTAAGACTCCAAAGGGGGGGTTCGCCTTCCTTTTTTTATTTCAACTCATTGTCCCCCCCCACTTGGCATAACTGAAAAATTTAATGGCACAAGCTTTACTTTCTTTCTCCCACAAATTGTGACAATCAAAAAACCTCTCTACCTTTTTTTCTCCATTCTAAGATACCTCGGGATCGTTCTTCCCTTAAAGGAGGGAACTTCATCTTTATACTACACAATTGATTTTCCTCTCATTCCATCTCCCCTATCTTCCAATCCCTATTCCCCTGTTCCTCCACCATAACCTCATAACTCCCGATGAAGGTTCACAAACTCATCACAAAAATTTCATCTCCACCCCCTTTCCCCTTTTTAGAAAAACCCCCCTTTTAAACGCCCTTGAAAGACATTTTTCGATTGCCTATTTTCCCCACCATTTCATAATTTTCCCACCCCTTCCAAAACATTATTTTCACCACCCTAACCGCCTAAATCACAAACCCTAGCATCAAACCTCCCCTCTCACCTTCAGGAAATTTTGCCGTGATATAGTTCCCAATAAAGGTTGTACTAACCAAAATATAGTTTTTAAGCCTCACGATTCCTCCCTCATGGTTTCATCAAGAAGGAACCCCCCCCAAAATCACTTGTGTATTCACAACATAGATGATTTTAAATTAAAATCCCTCTTCTTTCCCCTCTTGGAACTAACCCAAAAATTATACAAATTCCCCGTAAAATTCAAAAACAAACTTTTGGCTTGAATTTTTTCCTTTTTTTTTCTTTTTTTTTTTTTTTTTTTTTGTCCTTTTTTTTTTGTTTTTGTTTTTTTTTTTGTTTAAAAGTTGCTAAAAAACACGCTACCAAGCAAAAATTAACACTATGGGGTTTTGGGACGAAGCAATGGGAATAAAACTTGATATAACGATTGGCTTGGTTTTGAGGTTACCTTTTTCCCAAAATAACTATGTTTAACAAACCTAGGGTCTGAAAAACCCAAAATGAACAACCCGCCCCCGGTACGAAACCCCATACCAATATTTTTTAGTTGCAACCCCAAAATGCCAAAACAACAAAATGGAACCGCCCCTTGCCTATAGGGGAGGGAAGAACCTTGGTATATTCTGTTGACCCACAATTGGGGTAAAAAATCGTTGAAAGCGGGTTTTTAAAAACCCCCGGAAAAAATCCGATAATTAAAGAAGTTCTTTGGAGAACCAAGAAGGAATTCTCTCAAATTATGTTTTAATTTGTTTGTCGTTCTATCCCCGTTTTTCCAAAACCCAGTACTTTTTGTAGGTTACAATTTGAAAAAAAAGCCCAAAAAGACAAAATAATAAATTGGGAAAAAAAAACAAACAGGCAATGTACCGGGGGGCAAGTAGCCGGGGTAGGATGTACGCCGGGTAAAAAGCGATGGCGTAGTACCGGCGTTGTCCCTCGTGGCCTAATTGCAAAGCCAGTCAAAGCCCGAGCGTTTTAAATAGTGTTTTCAAGGCCGACAATTTGATCTCCCTTAAACTTGACAAAGCAAGGGCACCCCCCCATGGTTTCCACTCTTTTCTGGGGTTCTTGGATATCCTTTTTTCAAAACCCCTTTAAATGTTTTGAAATTGTTTTTGTTGAGTTCTTTTGAACGGCCAGGTGGCACTTAAAGAGGATCCACATTCCATCTTCTAGCTTGACCCCCCTCAGGGCTTTCATCAACCCTCCTCATAACAAAGAAATTCTACGCCATAATATAATGATAAATTGAGGGTATTAACGGGTGCTAAAAACCAAAAATTATGCAAGATAATTTATTACAAATGCAATCAAAAACTCAAAGAAGACTTCAATCTAACCCTAGTATGACTCAAAGGATAAAAAGAAACACAACAATAAAAAATTGATATAACTCACAATTTCCCCTTTTGACTCGCACAATTCCAATTTTTGGGATTAAAATTGATAAGAGAAATTAACTGGGAAGAACCCTTTTCCCCTCATGAAAAAGGTAGTTCCAAATTTGAAAAATGGGCCCCCTAAAACCCTACTTTAAGCGAAATATTTTACTTGCTCCCTTTTGGGGTTTAAAAAAAACAAAATTTCAACTATGCCATTTTTTTTTTTTTTTTTTTCTTTTGTGCCCCAAAAAAATTTACAACATAAATAGTTCTAGTTTAAAAAAAAAAATATAAAAAATTGTCTTCAAGACTAGCTCTTTCCCTAGGGTTTTCGGGCCTGCTCCATCGGGTTTAAGGTGGGTCCCTGGGTAACCCCCAAGCTAGTTTTTGGTTTGTCCATTGCCCTATAAAAATTAATAAGTTGCCTGTTAAAATTAAATAATGAAAAAGAGAAAAGAGGTTTGCAAACAAATAATGTCGGGGTCGATTTGTTTAAAATAACCCTCATCGCCATGTTAAAATTTCCCTTTTGACTCTTGTCCAATGTAGGTCTTGGGATTTTGATTCCTTCAAAAAGTGAATGACAATTTGGGTAGAAAAAGTGTAAGAACAAAAAATTTTAAAATAATAATTTGATTACAAATGCAATAATTTGACCAAAAACTTCCAATTAAACCTGTTTTACACACAAGAAAAAAAAAATCACAGAAAATAAAATTGATATGACTCCATTTAAGTGTTCCCTCACTAAATTCCCAACCTTGGAATTGAAATTGAAAGGGGAATTTGAATAGGAAAAACCCCTAATCTCTCCATGTAAAGTAAAGGGTGTCTAATATGAAAAATGGTCCCCTAAAACCCTATTTTAAGCAAGTATTTATACTTGCTCCTTTTTTGGGTTAAAAAATACACAAATTAACTAGCTACTTTTAGGGTGGTCGATCCAAATGAAATTACAATCAAAATGAAATGCCCAAAAAGAAAATAAGAAAAAATAGTCCACGCAAAAAAAAAAATATAAAAGAAATTGGTTTCAAAAATGCCGGTCTTTTGGGATTTTTGAATGAGCCTTGAGAAATCCTGCTCCCAAAAGTATAGTATTTTTGGGACCCTGTAGGAAATTTATAAATGAACCCGCTAGAATCTAACAATTATAATGTAAAATAAGAAATTTTAAAATTTGCTTTTTCCCCAAGATTTGGGGTTTCCCCCTGTAAGATTCTCAAAACTAAGTTACATGCCCCTTGCTTTGGGGTAGTGATAGGTCTTGTAGGGGTCGATTCTTATCTCTCCTCGGGGATTTTTAAGATTTGCCTTCAAATCTGATAGGTCTTTAGCATGTCGTTAATAAGTTGGGGGAAGAGTTTTCAACATTAAAGGCCGTAGAACCCATACTTCTGGTAACTCTATTCGGTAGCTTTGTTGTTGATGTGTTTTAAAACCCGAATGATTCGTCTGATCTGGGAGTAGCTACATGACTTCTTATGGGGAAAACCTGCCCCCTGCAAAGTTTAAACCCAGATTAAAGTTCCTGGATTAAGAGAAATTCTTTGTGTCTTTTTCCCTTGGTTCCTACTTTTCCTAATTTTTTCAAAGGTTTATTTATATCAGAATGTGCTAAATTTTGTTTGGTTTGGGTTTAAACTCCACTAAGAAACTCTTTCTTTGTTGCGGTTTGCATAAAATCCAATGAATGAAGTTTTAAAAGCCAAAACAACTTAAAAGGAAGACTTACTGGTTGAACTTGAAAAAACCATTAAAAGTGAACCAACAATAGGAAAAAACAAAGTCACAACAAAAAATTTCTTGCCAACCATTGCCTAAAAATTTCCCCCAACTACGGTTGAAACTTTATTTGTCCGTTTTCTGAAGGGAAAAAGGTATTGTACATAATTTAGTACCTGTATTTCCATTATTTTCCCAAAAGAAAAAAGGACTTAGTGTCTCTAATCTATACTATGCTGTGTGAGACTCCATGTAATTTGACAATTTCCTACATAAAAATATTACAAAAAAAGGGCATCTCTTTTTTGTGACAAGGCACAAAATGTGACATTTTACGGGCCCTATCAACAACCACCATAATAGAGTCTTTCCCCCCTTGTGTTTAGGAACCCCAAAAAAAAACCATATTGAATCAATCGGGGTTTTTTGGTATGGGAAAAGCTTTAAATACCCTATAACTTTCTTTCCTTTAGCTCTCTTTCAAGTACCACATTTCTAATCCTTATGGGCATCCTTTATCAAGCCTTCCAAAAAAATTTTCCCCCAATATAGCTAGGGTTCTTTCCAAAAAATGTTAGACAATTCAGCATGTGCTTTCCCCCACCAATAACCCCCCATAATCTAGAAGGAATACTAGTTTTCCTAATTTATTAGAAACCTCTCAATCCGAGTGCCCCCAGCATTTTTGGGGCCCCCATAAAAACCTCTCCATAACAGTCTTGAATTTCCCCATCAAATATCAAATTTTTCAATAATTCAAAACCCCGCATTTTGATTGAAGGAAGTGATTTAAATCCACATGATAAACGTCGCAACAATATTCTGATTTCCCTTTTTTTTATTTATCAAAAGAAAACCTTTTAAAAACCCCCCCATTTTTGCTTTGGGGCTTAAACAAATTTTGCTTTCCCCCCGAAATGTTTCAAAAAATTCAGATCTTTTAAAAATAAAAACTCTCTCGAGAAGAGTAAATTCTACCATGTCATGAGACCCTCACAAGGAATAAAATTTCCTTTTCATATATAAATAGTTTAAAGTTGCCCACTAAACTTCTCACTAAAAAAATGCTATGGTTCTTTTCTTGCTTAGTACTCACCAATTCCATCTAAAAGATCATACCCAACTAAAAAACTTCGTAAAAGGGGTAAAAGCCAATAAGGGAGCACAATGGTTTTTCTTTTACCCTTCAAAACTCGTCTAATCCCTTTTCTCCAGATAAAAGGTACATTTTTTTTAGTTATTTCTGTGAGGGGACTGCAAAACATAAAATTATGGACAAAGCTTTATAAAAGGATGCAAGTCCATGAAAATTTCTTACCTCAGTAATTGAGGTGGGTGTTGGCCATTCCTTGATTGCCCCCACTTTCCCCCCATCTACCCTAAACCTAAACCAGATACAAAAAAACCCAAAAATGTTACCTAAATTTTGGAAAAAAAGAACATTTCTAGATTTTGCAAATACCGTTGTGCCCTCAATACAAAGAATACTGCCCGAAGTTCCCAGTTGTTTTGGGTTTTTTTGCTATAGATCAGAATACATCAAAATAAAAAATAACAAAATTTCCCTAAAATTTTTTCAGCATGATTCATCGCCCAAAAATTTATTAGGAGCATTACTAAAACCCAAAAAGGGCATAACCACCACTCAACAGTCATGACGTGTTTTAAAAGCGTTTTCCATTCACCCCCCTCTCTCACCAAAATTTGGTGATATCCACTTTTAAATCTACTTTGGATAAAACCTGTGAACTATGTAGCTCATCTAACATTAAACAAGTCTAGGAATAAAAAAACCCATTTTGATGGTGATTTTTTGATGGGTCCTTTCAATTACATTTTCCAAGTACCACCTTTTTAGGAATTTAAAAGGGGGGGAACGCACATGGCGAGACCTCTTTGAAAAACCCCCCATTCAAAAACTCATCACTTTGCGTTCAAATTCCTAGCCCCTTGGGATTTATTCGAATGTAGGGGCGGGTTTTGGGAAAACAACCCAAGCTAAATCATAGCATGCTCTATCCCCCCCCAAAAAAGGTGGTAACCCCTACAGAAAAAAACATCAGGAAAATGTCAGTATACTTATTCAAAACCGAAAAAAGTTGAAGTGAGATGTGGTTTTTATACCCCTTGTGCAATCTCAAATAAAGAAATAACTAAGTTCTTTTGTAAAATTTTCCCCTCATTTCACCCTTTTCCCATCAATAAAACCTTTTTTTCCCAAAATCATTTTCATGTATTGAACCCTTTTAACCTCGAGGGCCCATTGATCTGTTCTGAACCTTTTTGGACCTCTGAAGGTGACAGATTAAAATAAGCGTTTCCCTTCCTTCGGAAAACATAAATTCCTAAACCACAGAAGACCTTCCTATCTATAACTAAGGCCTCCCAACAATAAAAGGGATGCACACGGGCAAGATATCACCTAATCTCTCAAATTTTTTACCCCCTAATGAATGGTACCCTAGCTCTTAGGTCAAAAGCAAATCCCTACATAAGAATGCAATTTATATGGTTTAGGTTTGGGGAAAACGGAAAAACTTGCTTCGATCAACGATGCGGCTATTACTTTGGAAAACACCCCATCAACTATAAGGACACACAAATTTCCTCGTATCCTAAAAGAAGTATGGAAAATTTTTCCCTTTGTTCTTACCCTTTTTAGAAAATGTAGTCAAATCTCGGGCAACACATTGTATATTAAACATCACACAACATTGTTGTGTTTAATTCAAACCACAATAAAAACTTCACACCTTCTTGGGTCAAGTAAAAAGACTCTTAAGTAGAAGAAATTTAAAAACAACCTAAGTCTTTAAATAACTAGTTCAATTACTTTCCACTTTAATGACTTTTTTTGATTTCAAAAATTTTACTGCTTTTTCCTTTTCTTTTCCTTGGTTTCTCACCACTTAAATACCAATTGGCAGCAATTAAATAAATTACAATACTCAATTTACCACCCACAACTCCCCCCCTATACGGGCCCAAAATGTTCACGCCACTCAACAATTTTCTTTACAACCACACGAAAACTCTGCCAAACAATTCATTATCCTTTTTACACCCAATTTATAACATACAACACGGGGCAAAAACCTCTTTAGTCAACAAAATTTCACTTCAAAACACAAGCACACCCTCTAGGGTACATTTACACACTATAATCGACAACAAATTAAAAATAAACACCCTTTAAAATGAACTTTCCACAAATGGAAAGATTCAATTAAAAATTCAAATGAAATGTAATCAATACATTTAAAAACTACTTCAAGCTTAAGGGATGTTTTTTGAATTTCGAATGATTTCCTTTTTTTTTTCCACTCAAATTCAAATAGGAAATTGGAAATTGTTCTCCCTTTTCCCAAAATTTCAAAAAATGTCACACTTCTCTTTTAAAACCAAAAAATTTGTTTTCCCAAATTTCCACAATCAAACACTAGGACTAAATTTTTTTACTCCCCTTCCCCTTTCAAGGAAAATTAAATAACAAAGAACTAAATAAGATATTCACTTTGCCACCATAAAACACAAACATACAATAATTTAAAAAACAACCTCTTTAGGCTTAAAAATTTCCCTTTCCCCAAAAATGATGAAAATGAGATTTCCCTTAAACCCTCCCCCAAACTAAGGGAGACAAAGAAATTTTGGTAAGTACTCCATGTCTACAACAAATTAAAAATAATGAAATACTTCAACAATAAAAATTTGAAATAATTTAAAATTTCAAAACATAATTTCGGTCAAGGTATAAGAACCCAAAAATTTCCCAATTCAAAATTTGGGAAAAACCCCCCTCTTAAACCTCAAGCTCTGATACCCAAAAAATGATGTGTTAAAAGGGGTTAAGCACAATCAAAAAAAACCCAAAAATAAACCCAAAGACAAGATAAATTTGGTTTAAGGTGAACAATTTTTCTGAACCCCAAATTGAGGGAAATGAACAAATGAAAAATCAAAGAGATAAATCTACAAAGATGAAATTCTCAATTTATAATTAACCAACTTAGTTTTAAGAGGTTCCAATCAACAACCCCAAAAAAAGTGTACCCCCCACAAAAAAGAAAATTCCCCCCCACAAGGTAAAAGCAATTTAGGAGAACAAGTGTTAAAAACCAATCAAAATTAAATAAAAATAAAATTTGTTACAAATGCAATAAAATATACAAGAAACTTCCAATTAAACCCTAAATATTAACCTGGAGAAAAAAAAAAATCACAACAAAATGAAATTAATATACTTATAATTTCAAGTGTTGCCCCTCGACAATCTCAACTTTTGGGGGATTAAAATTGATAAGAGAAAATTGAACTGGGGAAAACCCTAATCTTTTTTTTTACGTAAGTGAAGGTGCTAATCTAAAAAATGGTCTCCAAAAACCCCTATTTTAAGCAAGTATTTATACTTGCCCCTTTAGGGTTGGGAAAATACAAAAAATTACAACTAGGGCCATTTTTAGGGGCGGGTCCTAAATGAAAATTAAAATCAAAATAAATGCCCCCAAAAAGAAAATAAAACATAAAATTTCCCATTAGATGCAAATTTTAAATAAAAAAAATTGTTTTCGAAGCCGGACTTCAAGGTTTTTTTAAAATTGAGCCCCGTGAGGATCTAAACCACTAAAAGTAAGGTTTTTGGCCCCCTTGGTTTGATAAGTGAACCTTGCGGGAAAAAAATAATTTTAAAAAGGGAAAATGAAGAAAATAAATTAGCTTCCCAGATTGGGTTTCCATGTAAGTTTTTAAAAACAAAGTTATGTAGCCCTTAGCTCGGGCCCTTTGGGTGTAGGTCCAAGGAGTCTAATTCCTTACATGGCTCATTCATACACCAGTGAAACATATAACCAATATAACCCCTACAGGTTTTACCTACATACTTCCACGCTATTCACACTATGGCAACACAAAGGAAAATGGAAGCAAATTGGACATTCTCCAAATGGCAAGCAAAATTTAAATTTCCCAAATAATAAAATGTGTTTTTTAAAATTTTCAATACAAAATAACTTCCACACTTTAAAGTTTTCTTTTGAAATTTAAAAAATTAACCACTACAAACACTCTTCACCATACACAAGCACCACAACAACCACGGGCGCACCTTTCCCCTTACAAAACCCAAAAAAAATACCCACATTGCAACCCCTTTACTACATCAAAATAACCACCCATGCACACCAAATCACGTGCAGATACACACATTCATCCTTTCTAATCACGCATAACAACACAATTTTAACACTTTAAAGAAACTTTTCCCTAAAAAGGGAAAAAACAATTTTTAAAAAATTCAAATTGATTAAAAAACAAACCCTTCAATAACTCTTCAACTAAAGATTTTTTTCAAATTCAAATAGTTTTCAAATCCTCCATGCAAGAATCAAATCTGGAAATGTAAATTCCCTCCTTAATTCCAAAACAACATACAAAAAAATACACTTCTCTTTTCAAAAAAAAATGTACTTCTAATTCTGAAAAACATAAGAAAATGCCTTCCCTACTTCCCCTTTTTTCTCACAAAAAAAGGGAAAAGATCAAAAGGTTTTAATATGAAATTTCCGTTTCCCACTTCCGTTCTTCAACAACAAGGTATGAACAGCAAAAACAAAAGTAACTACTTCAATTCCATTTCAAAAAATTCCAATTAAAAAAAAATAAAAGAACCCAATTTCCTAATTTTTTTCCGTAAATCCCTTCTCCAAAACCCTTTTACTTGATCTAAAAAAGATTATGGCCTTAAAAATTAATAGCAAACACATCAACAAGTGGCGGAACAACTAATTCCAACAACAATTGGCGGATCAAAATTTCATAAATGTTCCCAAATTTTCCGGATGATGTTAAATTGTATATAGAACAAAAAAAATTATGAAGTATAAATGGATAACAAAGGGAAATGAATTGAACTCCATTTAAAATTGAAAGTTTCAAATCTAAAATGGAAGAGCCCAAATTCATGTGATAATACCAACAAATTTCCTTAGTTGACTCACTAAATCAATTTAAAAAAAAAAAGGAAGGTTGATATTCTTACAATCCACTTAAGTTGGTCTCGCCACAATTTATTGTGAATTTGAAAAAGATTTTTTGCAAACAAGGGAACCCTCGGGCAAGAAGGTGTTTGATTTTTAAAAAAGTCAAAAAACTTCCCAAAACCCTAGTTACAAGTATTTTTTCTTACTCCAATTAAGGTAAAAATAAACCCAAAAAATTCAAAAAAGCCCCAATGGCCCATTCTTGAATAACAAAATATAAGACAATGGTTTTCAAATGCCATTTCTTCACTTCAAATTCAATTTTTAGACCGGTTTTCTTTATTTTTGTGGTCCTGAATAACCCAAAAAACTGGCTTTAACAAATTTATCCATTACTTTTAAAAACGACAATTGTACCTTTGGAATGCATAACAAATATGAAATAGAAAAGAAAATTAAACAAAAATTTTTGGGGTCTGTTGTTTAAGGGGACCCCATTGCCAAAATTTTGTAATCCCCTTGTCTTTCTCATGAAGGGGCCTTTTAGGAATTTTATTTCCCTTTATCTTTATCATGAGGTCCGTAACATCTGGGACATTCAACATTTTGGCCCATTGTAGTGAGTGCCAAAGGGACTTATTTTGATCTGGAGAGGAGGGGGTATAATCCCGATGTTTTTGCTTTTTAAAATTGATGTCTTTTACTCCTATTTACCCTTTTCCATAGAAGAAAGCTTTTTTTAGGCTATTGCTGCTCTTAGCTTTTCTGTTCTCCTTAATCGTTTATTGACTCAATACTTTACTTTGTTAACCATTTTAGCATTGTATTTTGCTAAAAGGCCCATATACAAGTTGTAGGGGCCAATTTAAAAACCCTCAAGAAATTTTCCCGCTCAGACCCATCTCTTAAACACATTTTTTGGAAGGGGGGGGGAATGAGGCGATTCAACTTGCCTATACTCTTTAATATTGGTTCCCCTTTTTCCCCAATTTTAGTATTTATTATCCCTTTCTCTTTAAAATTTCTAGGGAAATTCTTTTAAAAAA